>LUCH01001349.1:5461-33967 GCA_013368495.1 Paragonimus heterotremus
GCGGACTTCAACGTAACGATTAAGGGCGCTAGGGAAATGGACGTGAGAGAACCTTCAGCGCAACCGCACAAAAGCCGCCAGGGAGGATGAATGTCAACGGAAATTCCAGTTGACCTTCAGGATTCAAGCAAGTGTCAGCCTAGTTGGGCGGTGTTCCCAACGGTAGTAGCTAAAATATTGTTGTCCTGGTGAATGTGGCCTACAATAGTAGAGATGGCGCTAATTCATTATACAGCTATGAGGAAAACTGTAATACCTACGCCAACACACTAACTTTGATGCTAGTAGTTTGCAGTAAATTTGCTTTCACGAGGTAATGTGAACTGGCGCGGTGGTATTGGCAAGGCATCTCTCACGTCACAGGGAGTTCAGGATTTTGGGGACGTCGAAGGTGATCTCACTACAGCCTCTTCTTCGAAGATCGCACAAACCGCCGAATCCGCAACACATAGGAAGGAGGCAAGTATTAGCCGCGGTTTAGAAGCATACGACGCGCGCTTTCTCAATTTCGGTTTCATTTTACGCTATCCCATACTGCCTAAGGCAGCGTCCTCGATGCCACGCCCCGGCCCCTTTCCGTTGGGACCTCAGCTTCTGATCGTGTCTCTGGAACACTGCATCTTCTGGGTCGTTGTCGCTGCCATCTGTGACTGGTTTCAGGCGGTTGTAATGAACATTTATGGGAGGACTAGTTGGGGGTTCCGAATCTTTTATTACACAAGTCGAATCAGACATCATACTTCCTACCACGAAGAGCCCTTTCCATTGTCTCTGCAATTTTGTGGGGACACCGGGATGTACCGTCTTCTCGTGTAACCATACTTTATCCCCATGTCTACAGGAAGCCGCAAATACCTTTTTGTCGCAAACCTCCTTTTGGCGCCAATGTGCACTCTGTAAATGCGTTCTTGCCATTTCATGTGCTAGTCGTAGTGCTTTGATCAACTTGCAAACGTGTTCCGCCACCGTGGGCTGTATTCGATTGGCCGAGGACAGGCAGATATCAGATAGTAGTCGGATTTCTCGGCCAGTCCACGGGAAGTGAGGTTTTTTTCTAGTGGACGCATGAACACAGCTGCGGTAGGCTAGTACACACTTGGGAATGGCCAGATCCCGGTCGAGCAAGTTGCGGTCTACAAACGCTTTTAGTAACTGCAGAAGTGATCGATTAGTCCTCTCGACCTGCCCGTTGCCTTCGGGGTGGTCGGCTGTCGTTCGGGTTTTGTCAATTCCCAGGATCCGGCGGATCTCCTGCAACAATGCACTCTCAGAATTGGACCCCTGGTCTGGGTGCAGTTGTCCCGGCGCTCCCCACTGGCATACCCAATGCTCGACGATCGCATCGGCCACCGCTCTCGCATCGATGTGAGACAAGGGAATTGCTTCACACCATTTGATGAAATAATCACCCAAAACAAGGGCATACCGTTTGCCTCTTGACGCCTCCGTTAGGGGGCCTATTATATATACGCTGACTAATTCGTTTGGATATTCAGCATATACCGGTTTTAATGGGGCCTTCTGTTTGTTCTTTGGATTTTTGAAACTACCACATTGTCCACACCGACAGCAAAAATTTGCCACATCACGACGCAAATCTGGCCACCAAAAGTGTCGCCTGGTCGCAGCGTCCAGTTTCTTCATCCCGGCGTGCCCCGGTTCTCCATGGAGGTCCTTTAACACCCCATCTACCATTGATCGTGGGACAACGATCCTTCGTAATAGTTTGGCCCGTAATCAAAGAAGAGAACACCATCGTTAACGACTAAGTGGTCCCACATTGCCCATAGACAGCGGCTCTCATGGCCTTTTCCTTCCATTTCTTTACTTGTTGGCTTATTTCCATGGTCCCGTCGTCTCCCGTAAATAAGAGCAGTTTCAGGGTCGGACGCTTGAGCCGTCTATCACCGCCCATATTCCGCACCTTGAAGTGTGACTGGCGCTACGTGTTGCGTACTACAAGATGGGCAGTCTCCATGAGCACGCCCAAGCTCCCTGGATAACGCATCTGCATGGGCGTGACTTCTTTCAGATCGGTACCTACACTCGAAGTCTTATTTGCGAAGGATTCCCTGCCACCGCGCAATTCGACCCTCCGAGTTCTTGAAGTTCTGAAGCCAACGGAGAGGTTGGTGGTCGGTGCGAACGGTAAACCGCCTACCTAACAAGTAGTGTTGGTAGTGTTTTACGAAGAAAACCAGGGCTAGCATCTCTTTTCTGGTTGTACAATAATTTCGTATCCGCCTGCTAAGAGTTCGACCTCCGTACGCGATCACTCCCTCTTGTTTATCAGCACCCTTTCGTGATAATACGTCCCAGTAGCATGATCACTCGCATCAGTGTCCAGGGTGTACTCGCCGGCTGCAGGCGGGAAGTATGGCAGTGACAACATAAACGCGGAGCATAGGGAATGTCGGAAGGCCCTGAGTGTTGCTTCACACTCCCCGGACCATTCGAACTTCCGGTTTTTCTCTAGTAGGGCGTGTAGCGGGCTAGCGATGCGTGCAAATCCCGATATAAATCTTCTATAATACGAGGCGAGGCCCATGAAACTACGCACCTCCTCAGTTTTCTGCGGCGTAGGCCAGGTCACAATGTGTTCAATTTTCTTCGGATCGGTTCGAACGGTGCCCCCAGAAATCACGCGCCCCAGGTAAGTTACTTCTTTTTTGCATTAAATGACATTCAGCGGGGTTGAGCGTCAGGCCCACTTGCGCTAACCTTTTATAGACCTGGAAGAATTACTCAGGTGTTCCTCGCTTGTCTTCCCATGGACGATAACATTATCCAAATAAACGAGGCATCGATGAGGGATGAGGTCATTCGACGCCCGCTGCATTAGACGTCGGAATGTGGCGTGAACATTTGATAGCCCGAAGGGTATTGTTTGAAATTCATACGGTCCTGTAGGCACCATAAACGCTGTTTTCTCCCGGTCTGATTCTTCTACTTCTACCTGCCAATAGCCTGAGGCTAAACCTGGCGTGCTGAAGTAGAAGGAACTACCCAGAACTTCGAACAGGTCATCAATACGAGGTAGTGGGAATGCGTCCTTAATGGTGACATTTTCTTACTTCGCGTGGTCCCTACATAGTCGCCAACTACCGTCCCTCTTATTCACCAACACAGCAGGAGAGGCCCATGGTGTGTTCGACGGCTGGATTACGTTTCCTGCAGCATCTCATCAACCATATTGGACACCTCTACCGGTAAGGCCACTGGGGTTCTCCTGGGTGATGTCTTTATGGAGGCGGGGCGTGCCCCGTGTATATTTTGTGTCTCGGCACGCTCGTTCGCCCCAGATCGTTCTTACTCCAAGCAAACGCATCAGTGTGATCGAGAATTACTTTCCTCAACTTAACTGTGCTTCAGTTATCATCACGACACCCCGAGGCCTTGGGTAACGCTTCGAATTGTGATCCCGCATCCCCGGGGTGACCTGTAGAGTGAACTGGGACCCGTTATGGTTGTACAATGATCTAAGGAGCACCGCTCACGAGGATGTAAGCAGCTGGCGTTTCGCTAAGTTTAGACAGCATCCAAGACGCTTTGAAAGGTCAATCCCGACTATGCAACTAACTGGGAGTTGTGGGGCCACTACGAACGTGTGTCGGAGCGTCTGGTTGGATAACTTCACTGGGATTGTCACTGATCCTTGAGTAATCATGGCCGAGCCGTCAGTGATGGTTAGTTTTCAACTACAGGGCCCTAATTTGTAACAGCCGAGTCTCCTGGTAACATCTGATCTAATCAAACTACGAGATGTCCCTGTATCTAACAACCCCACGAACGTGGCATCTCCAATCGTTAACTCCATGGCAGAAGCTGAAGTTAAACTTGAACTAACGGCTGATGGAATATACGCTGCGTTGCAAATTCGCTCACCTGCCGCCGTCGATGCAGAGTGTAAGGCCGATTGTTCCAACCGCGGTGACAGGTTCCACATGGGGGTTGTGAACTATACTGGAAGAGGGCTGGCGTACGAAGACCCCTGTAATTCTGTTTGCCCACGGTGACGACCCCGACGGCTGACAAAGGAACGTCGTTCGTTGCAAAGCGTGAAGCACGGTACTACCGGAGTCTCGATGGCGGCGTCCACTATCCCTATGTCTTCTGCAGTTTTCAGCGCTGCGTCTAGAGCGATCGCAGGGTTCAGCAAAAGCTCGCGCTTGAGGTTTTCGTTGGACACTCCAATGACTGACTGCTCCAACACTCGCTTGTCTCGTTATTGGGTGAACTCGCCGTCATACGCCCGCTCCTCGAGGTATCTCGGATCTCTCACAAATGCACCCACTCTTTCGCCTGGTTGTTGTTGTCTGCTTTGAAATTATTCTCTCCATTGTATTGACAACCTAGGCGAGTCAAGTAACTGGCGGAGCTCTTGGAATGTCATATCAGCAGTCTCGGTGTCCATCACCTGACTGTTCAGAACATTGTCCAGCACCTCGCCCGACAGCAGACAGAAGAGGACCATTTTTTGTCAGGCAACGGGAAATCGATTGACGTACAGCTTTGCCATGCCTTCCACCGTCGATACGGCATCCCAAGAACAAACTTCTCGGGCATTGGCAGAGGGGGTGCTGCGGCTGCTTACTGGGAAAAAGATATATTCTCCACCGCCTTTGTCAAATTGTTCACTGTTTCTGTCATTGCGTCAGTCGTACATTCTTCGCTCGGGTTTTGATCAAATTTCGTTTGCTCTGCCGGCATTTATCCTTTCTTCTTCATATTCTTCTTTTCTCCCCTTCTTCAAGTTCTGGCAGGGTCCCCAAAATGTAGCATACAAGCCGGCCGTTTACCACTAGTTGCTATTTACACCTACGGACCAACTCCGGGGCACTGTGGAGACACCGGGAGACAGCGTTCTTCCGAATTAGGGGTTCCAACAACAGTTCTGTAAAAAGAAACAACAAGAAACAAGCTTGGGCCAAAGGCCCAGTAAGCCACGCACATGGCTTACACAAACGAAAACTAAAAGGGCGCTGATAACACAGCAGCACGCTCTGCTACGCAAATCAAATTCAACCTGTGAGCGCTTGCTGGTTTCGGCAGTACGTTACACAATTCCCCTCTTTGTTCAGCATCGGCCTCGGCGCCCCAAACCATCTACAAGCCGGCTGATGCTCATGTTGCCAGGGGACATAGAGTGCCTGTGGGCCCTTTGTCTGGTTACTTGGAACTATTTTTACACTTGTTTTTATCTCGACACTTTTCTTCCGATCCCGATGCTTATCCTTTTATCCAGATAGCACATTTTTTCTCGGCACTCTCCTTTTCACACTGACATCTCTTTTATCCTAGAATTTCTTCTTTCATCTTGGCAGGGTCTCCAAAATTGTAGTATATTCGACAATAGGGAAAGCGAGGGTCTGTCAGAAATTGATTATCAAGAACACGTAACACTAGCCACTGTTCGTTCAGGTGGTTTGTCTTCACTTTTGGCCTCTTTTTCGAAGATCGCACAAACAGCCGAATCTGCAACACAAAGGAAGGAGGCAAGTATTAGCCACGGTTTAGAAGCATACGACGCGCGCTTTCTCACGTTCGATTTCACTTTACACTGTTTCCAACCCGCTTCGGCCTTGACTCACCATACCGGCGAACTACGCAATTGCCAAATAAATGACGGATCACCATCCGGGTACTGCCGGCTGTCTAGTGCGATAGGTCACATCAATAAGTGCTTCATCTATGATGCACGGGCATTTTCACTGCTTGTGTAGTCTAGCTGGGATTCCTGGGGGCGGTACGGCGCCATAAGCCACACTTCCTCTCCCATTTTGTACTGGGCTCCACGAACTCATCTCTCAAGGTAAGCCTCCTGATGACGTTGAGCTGCTTGTAGATATGATCTCGCTAGCTGGTGACCACGCGCGAGGCTTGAGTCCATTCGGTGAATATGTTCCGTTGTTAGTAGGGGCTCATGGTGATCAGTTGGAAGGAGTGTATCTGATGCCGGTCGAAGTTCCCGACCCGACACCATAAAGTGAAAGGCTTAACCCCTTGACGCGTGGATAGTGGCCCGGTACGCTAGATGGCAGCGAGGTAGCGCAATGTTCCAGTCGCGCGTGTTCTCAAGATTAAGAAAGGCTTTCAGCAGGTTTCTGAGCGTGCCGCTGGCGATCTCAACGAGACCGTTTCCGTCCGGCTGGTAAGCTGTGTTGCGAGACCTCCTGATGTTTAGAATGTGGCACATTTCTCGCATTATCATGCTCTCAAATTTGGATCATCGATCGGAATGTAGCTGATATGGCGTACCCCAGCGTGAAATCCACTCGTTAAACATCGTTTTAGCATTCGTCCAGGCGTTTGTAGCTGGGATGGTAATCGCCCCGCACCAGTTAGTGAAACACCCAACCGCGACCAGCACGTAGTGATTCCTTCTCGCCGTCTCTGGCAAAGGTCCGATAATGTCAACTCTGAACATTTCATTCAGAAAACCCACTGTCATAGATTGAAGTGGTGAACGAGAGTTTTGATTCGGGCTGTTGAATTGTGCACAGTTCGTGTATCCCAGACAATACAGTGCTACACCCCATCTCATGTGTAGTCACCAGAATAGTCGTCATGCTGCCTTTGCAGTCTTATTTTAACCGCAATGACCAAGTTCTTGGTGCAACCGACACAAGACTGTTGTGACCGTGGATATGGGCATCACAATTGGTCGCAGATAGGCTGGACCACCTTGGGAATACAGTCCACTTTCTTGCATTGCTAGTTTCGGCCAAAGTGCCCACAGACAAAGGGTTTCTCAGCTGGTTCCGGCGATCTATTTTCCAGTAGGTCATCTTTGACCTTGCGGCAGTCACTGGTAGATTGGATTTAAGTCTGGGTCTTCCGATTGCATTTACGTTAAAACGTTACAACGTTATAGCTGTGCGGGACGCACATATGCCGTGATCTTTTTAGTGCCTTCGTGACATTTCGCGAGCATTCGCGTGTTACTTCCCGGGGTGATGTTGACATTCGAAATCATAGTCCTGAAAGTACTCTTGCCATCGTGCAATCTTACCTTCTAGATTCCGAAATTTTTTGGCCACAGGAGTGATTGGTGACCTGTGCGCACGAGAAACCGACGTCTGATGAGGTAATATCTTAATTATCTGACGAAGTGTACCGAGGCTAGCATTTCTTTATACATCGTGCAGTGGTTCCTTTCCCGTTTAGTGAGGCTTTTGTAGCGTAAGCAATAACAGGCTCCAATCCATTTTGGGTTCGCCGGGACAGATCGGCTCCAATTGCCGTATAGCCAGCATCATTATCTGAGACGAAACAACCTGCGCCGGTAGAGGTGTCCGGAAATGTCAGAACGGGTGCTCTACAGAGTATTTCCTGCAACTGGTTAAAAGGTTCTTCCGGATCAGGCGATCGGACGAAAGCAGGAGGGAATTGGGGGATGCTGCGATTTGTGCAAGACACACTATGAACCGCCGGTAGTAACATGCTAAACCGAGAAAATTGCAAACATCAGCGACAGATTTCGGTGCAGGCCAGAATCGTCCAATTTCGATTTTGTCAGGATCACACCGCACACCGGTAGAGGAGACAACGTGTCCCAAATATTTGACCTCTTGTCAAAAAATTTGCATTTGGTCGGTTTTAGCTTTAACTGAACGTCCGAAAACTTCTTGGAGTTGTTCACACATCAACCAGGTGTTCCTCAAGAGTATGTCCACGTGCAATGATGTTACCTAAATGCAAGAAGCATTCATCTGGCATCAACTCTCGCAGTGCCGTATGCTTCAGTCGCTGGAAGTTGGAGAGTTTATTAGTTAGTCCGGACGGCATCGTCTGGAATTCATACAATCCGGAAGGAATAGCGAATGCCCATTTGTACCGATCGTCCGGAGTTAGTTCTACTTGCCAGTACCGGGAGGCTGGATCGAGGTTGCTAAACCGCGTAGACCCGGCAAGAGCATCAAATATGTCATTGGTTCTGGGTGACGGGAATGAATCTTTTTACGTAACAGCATTCAGTTTCCTATGATCAACAAATAATCGAAGTGGCCCATCGTGCTTCTTTTACTAGGACAATTGGAGGAACCCAAGGGGACTGGGAGAGGCATATAATTCCACAAGCCAACATTCCACCAATCATCTTTTCCAACTCAGCTTGGTGCTGAATAGGCACCCGGCGCACTAGCAACCGGAGCGGATCAGCGTCACCTGTAACTATTAGGTGATGAATTAAGTTGGTCCTGCCAGTTTCACCCTCCTTCCACTCGAGTACATCCGGAAGTTCTTTAACGGTTGCCTCTAACTCTGGTCTTAGGGGGTGGTAACAGTGAGCAGGGTTCTGATAGCAGCAACTGCTTCACGGTAGCAGCCATAACATCCATGACTTTGCTGGCAGAGTTACAAAATGCGACGGTCCCGGCGCTGCATTCTAACGTCCCACTTGGTATATTTACTTTACCTTTAGTGTTTTCATTAAACCAGCTCCCAAAATGGCATCCCAGGGAAAATTTTCACCTGCCAACATCGGGTGTGCACATTCTGCCTCACCCAGTGTAACAGGGACATTCAGCCAACCGACTGATCTAATGTTGGTACTGTTGGCTGTAACAAGCCAGTCCCCCGAGTCTTGCTGTGATAAAACCTGTCTCAGTACCGTGTCTACCTATTAGGAAACAAGCATCTCCAGTGTCTACCAGCAAAGTGGATGGTGCGGACCGCAACAACTCAGAAGCAATAAGCGAAAGTATATGACTATTACTCAGTAAAAGAGAAGGATATATCAACTTGGATAAAGGAAATGTAGCGGACTCACCTCGGTTTTGACCACACCGGCACGCTCGTTTTCCATAGATTGAACAACAATAACAGTGAGGTTTTCGGTAGGCGGCTGTTGCGTCCGGTGTGGCCCGTAGCGTTCCTGGCGATTGAACGGTTGTGGGCGAGCCAGTGGCGTGTACTATACCGGCGCGACCTCCCTCGTTTGATAATGCTGGTCTCTTTCGAGAACTCCGTTGACTTGTTCAGTAGTGCCCGCCAGATCTAACGCCTCCTGGATGGACGTGGAGCTGCATTGAAGAAAGCCCGACGTGTGCTCGGGTATCTGGGACCCTGTAGAGCTTGGTGGAGGATAAGATGTCCCCGAACTCCTTGGGTGTCATTCATAAAACCCTCGGCACGTAAGCGCCGTAGTCATTGGATGAAAGCTGCGAGTTTCTCCCCGGGAGGTTGAACTCCTTCATAGAACTGGCGGCAGACTTCAGGTCGGTAAGGGTCAGCGGCAAAACACGCGCGTACTAATCGAAACGTGTCCTCAGCAATGTCACCTTGCAGAATGCTTTCGTCTATTAGGATGTCCAGCGATTCCCCACCCGGCGGCATGGCAAGAACTCGAGCTCCCTCCGCCTGTGTAAAAGGAAAAACGTACTCCTTCGCGTGAAACTCCCAGCGGCGGAAGTTGTCATCAACATGAAACTTCTCCGGCGCAGGCGGTGTGTGTCGATTGGGTTATATACGTCCTGATTCGATAACTGATGACAATAAAGCGATGACAGAACTGAACAAGTTCCCGGATAATTTCCCTTCTGAGTCTCCTGACTCTTCCGGTCTCGAAGTCCCTGGCATGGTTGCCAATTATGTAATATTCCGCAGATAGAATACTCACATGAACACTAGTAATTCTTTGTGTAATGGACGGAATGTCTACGTGCTGGAAAGGATAGTGCGAAAGTCGATCACAGAACTGGTGAGTTTGAAGTCGCATTCACAACCGCGAAATTGAACACATGAATTCGTAGGAAGCGTTTATTTAGCAACACATGCAAAACAGTAGCACGAAAATGTGATGGTAAAAGAGAGGTGTACATGTCGACAGAACAAGCATGTTACAACTAGTCATTGTTCTCTTCCGTTGTTGCTTCCTGCGCTTGGTCCAGGTACGGGGCTGCCGCAAAACCTGGAAGGGTGAGGGAAAAGGACGCGGGTTGTTAGGCGCGCAGTTTGATTGACGTCGTTGTTGTTACACCTCTGATGTTTAAATGAATGGGAAAGTCTTTCAGACTATTCTCACTTTCAGTACCCCGGGGAAGAGGAGACACAAGTTGCACGGACGGTTCTCCAGCACCGAAATTCGGTAGCCCCCTGATGTAGACGAGCAGATGAAAGTGGAAAACGAAAGTGGATGCTTTCAAATTTCGAATAAATGACAAGCTCATCGGACGAAATAAGGGAAGGGAAACCTTTTGTGTATTCTCAAAACGTTTGTGACTTCCTTTGGTGTTTTTTGGAAACGTTTGTGAACCTTTTGCTTCTTAGATCATTTTACCCATTATGTTTTACTCTGAGACGGAATGATACACCAAATGGCTGGTCCCGTTATACGTTTAGGTCAAAGCATTCTGTGATGACGACCTGGTTTGCCTGCTGTACGATTTGTAAAGCTTTTCCCAAAATCTTAGTTCATATTGTACATAGGATCTTAAGGATCTTGTTCCGGCATCTGCTTGGTGCATGCGATCGCGTTTGTTTGTTTGCATGCTTGTCGGCTTATGGGCTTCAATCGCGTCAACTGCACGCTTCCGGTTTGCTCGCTCGCTCGACGGTTGGATTATCAACCTCCCCAGTTACTTCAGACTATCGGTGTCGTATAGAGCTAATCGAGACCAACTGTAATTATCGTATAATACATTTTCGGTCTCACACAATTATAAGTATTTTTATTTCGCGCCTGGTATTGTTGCGTATACCCGAGAAAGCGTTAATTTGGTGTACTTAATTAATAACCCGCATTCCAAACACGATGCAACGGATGTGCGATCTTCCTCGAAGACGTTGAAAAACGTAGCGACAAACTCTTGGTACAAAAACAAATGAATTGTGATGAGGCTCGATATAGTCTAACGAGGGAAGTCAAAAACCGGACTCACGGGAGTGAACAAGTTTCATAAATTATCCAGTGGTACGGTGGAGGTGTTCGATATGTCCCCAGCGTAGTGGATGGCGCGATGCGATGAAGCTGAAATTTTGTAGATTCGGCTGGCCGACTATCCACACATCAACCGTGGGCGCAGAAAATTCCTGGTTTGGGTGTGCGTATATTTTATAAGCATGCAGCACAGAGTAGCGCGTTCAACCTGTCAACTTCAAACGTGCTGGATGACTTTCAGGCTTCCTGCTGAATTGATCGCCTGCTGTATGACTCACATAGCCAACTGCAAAGTGTCCCGCGAATTCTAAAAAGGAACTAGCTACAGAACGTAGAAATTTCTGATCAAGTATGTACATGCACGCGCGTAAATACTCGTTGACAGGGATCGGCACCTATTCTAACCCATGGTGACGAGCCATTGGGGGCAGTCGAAAATGTTGTGTATCTCGAAGGTCGTATCAGCGCTCGTGGAGTGTCTGGTTAAACCACAAGTCACATGTCGAAGAATCGGATGGCGTTTGTCAACTCACCTCATTTATGGACTCAGCTCAACCTCAGTCTACTCGCAAAAGGCTAAGAGCGCAAGTTCCTGTTGTACATCAGCGAAACCTGTTCTATCGGTTGGAGGATATATTTTTTTATGTAACCTAGTTGCATGGAGTTAATTGACTGTTATGGGAAAGGGGGAAACCCGGTTTTCTTTGCCATATTCAGCTCGGATATGCATGTTCGTATCGTTGTCGAACTACGTGACCAATAGCAGTTTCCCGGACGACAAAAATGGATCTAATGTCACCGAACACATAAACGGAAAGAACGAAGAAGTCCAGGGGTTATCATATGAAATAGAAACGAGAACGACCTGTAGCGACCATAAAAAAATTCGATAATCGCCTTCACCTGTACACCTCTGATGATTTCGGTTTTTCACCTAATTTTGTTTGAGTCACGCAATCCACTTTGTACTATCCGTCCCGGGGCTACAAGCACAACTCCCTCCCTGCCTCGCTAGCATAAGGTACTTTCTATGTACACTATTGTTTTAGGGTCGATACTAATACACGAATGTCGACGCATGGAGTCCTTGTTTTCATTATCGGTTGGTTTTCCATGGTGAGTATAGGCTGGGTATTATTCTGTTGGACCAGTTCTAACAATTGGTGAGCCCGCAATTTTCGAAAATTCCGCTACAGTCGTCCTTCGCATTTTTTGTTGTTTTTCTTGACATTTACTGAAACAGTTGCTTTTCTCCTTTCGTGCATACGTCCAATATATAATCAATTATGTTTTTTTACCAATTCGGCTTGATTAGTAGCTCCTGACAGCCTATAACCGCGTAACAACTATCAACGTTTGAAGTGTTACCTAAGAACGTTGACAGGTCTCCCATCGGTACTAATGCGGTAGTGTTCCTTCCGTTTTTAGAAATGGACCTTTTTCCGTCATTCGTTTGATGGAAGCAGAATTTTTTGACAACGGAATTTTGTTTGATCAAACAATATTCTACCGTTTGTTAGTCGGGCTTCCTAGCAAAGTCAGCATGCGTCGCGTTGTTATAGTAAAACAACTGGTGGGGCATAAGTACGATACCTTGAGAATGGTAGCTGTTAATCGGTTGACCCGAGTGCAAAAACTTTTTCACGACTTGAAGTTAGACGACAAACGCCTTTCAACATTGTTAGCAAAGATGCAACAACACGCCGGCAGCTCACACAGGGACGATTCCCTCTCCAGGAAACTCTATCAGAAGCAACGAAAGCACCAGTCTCAGTTGCTCGATTTCCCCCGACATTTTGACCTTCTGGTCGATACGAGACGCCAACTGTTAATCGATTCCAGCATTAAGCTGGGCACACCTGGAACACACGCAACCGTCGCAGCAATAACACCCATATATGCCCAACCCGTCGCCCTTTGACAATTCGCGGATCTCCCTCGAGTTCCCGCAGCTCTTTCGCACATCGATCGATAATCCAGTAGTGACCGCTAGTGTCACATATCATATCCGTACTAAGGGAAATCCGTTTCATTACGGTCTTGCCGGTTGGCTCCCAAAAAACTAAAACTCGCCAGAGCAGAGTTTGGGCACATGTTCTAATTCGGGATAATACTCTGTCCCGAGAGTCTATGGACCTCACCGCCGCGCATGGTCCCTAAGAAATCAGGTGATTGGCGCATGTATCGTGATTATCGCGAGCTCAACAACAAGTACCCAATCTTGCACATGCAGGATTTAACCACTTGCTTACATGAAAAACGCCATTCAGCAAGATAGAGTTAGTACGTGTTTATCACCAGATACCGGTGGCCAGAGACGATATCCCCGAAACCGCAGTACTAACTCCTTTCGGCCTCTTCGAGTTTCCTCGAATGCCATTTGGTTTGAGCAACGCAGCTCAAATGTTACAACGTTTCATTCATGAAGTGACTAGCGGACTGGACTTTGTTTATCCCTATATAGATGATAATTTAGCTGCTAGTTCTCCATTAGAGGAACAGTCCACGCATCTTCGTACCCTACTGCAACGTTTGACTCAACATGATGTCACAGTTAATCCCACCAAGTGCTAACTGGGTGATGCTACGATTGAGTTTCTGGGCCACCAGACTTCAGAAAAAATAATCACTACTCTCACGGATAAGATGAAGGACATCCGTGAATACTCTGAGACAAATCCCTTTAGGCAACTTCGTCGTTTCAGTGATCTGGTAAACTATCGACGTTTTATACCTTGCTGCGCGCATATGATGCAGCCAACGACCGATCTCCACCGCGGAGGTGAACGCAAATTTCCGTTCACAGAGGCTGCATGCACTGCGTTTGTTGAGCTCAAGGATGCGGCTGCTGACCCAGCTTTCCTTGCTCACCATTATCCAAACGCGCCATTGTCAATGGTAACGGACGCTTATGACGCAGCTGTTGGCGTTGTTGTACGGCAATTCAATGGTAATCAATGGCATCCTTTAGCTTTATTCTATATACGTTTACAACCGGCGGAATCCCGCTGGAGAAAATTTGGTAGAGAGTTACTGGCCATCTATTTAGGCATTCACCAGACAGGACCTTCACGGTTTACATCTATCGCAAACCGTTAATCTATTATTTCAACGCTTCATCCTACAGGTATTTCCCAACGGAAGTTGGACACTTAAACTATATCTCCCAGTTTACAACTGGTATACGACATATCTCAGGTACCGAAATCTATCGCGGATGCTCTTTCACTTGTTCATAATCTCAGCACACCTGTTAACAGCGGCGTCGGTTTGGAAGCCATGGCTGCCGCGCAAGCCACTGATGCTGGGATCGGGCATCGCCAAAGGTACTCTTTCAAAATCGGGCACATACCCCTGACATTTTCAGAGGCAGCAATCTTCTGCGGCACTCTCCGAGACACACCTCGGTCTGTAGTGTCAGCAAGAAGCGTTCCGTCCACGGACCACCTGCAATTCTCGCAACCCAGCGCATGCTCTGTCCATCTCTAGGCGTAACCGTCTTGGTAGAGCGTTTCGCAATCCTTCATGTTTTGCAGAGTGTGTTAACGTTTTTCAGTTTTGGAAATGACGCTTTTTATTATAACCTACGCACGTTCGTAAAAAAACAAAAAATTGTTTGTCGTAACTCATGCCTTTGCAGTTATCTGATGCGTTGTCAGGCCGCAAGCCAAATGGCGCTCTGGTTCAGGTTTATTCGTGCTCTAACCCTATTCTTTACTCAGGATATCAACTTAAGACAGGGGCACAAGAAAGACAGCAAACCAAAGGCAGTCACATTCAAAAATCGCAGGGTCCGTGAAGTCTTCGGCTGTGAAAGTATTTAGTCGAGCGGACACGCTGACACGGTGAGTTAAAACCGTTGCGTTTGTCGTCCGGGTGCCTTACTGTGTTTTCTCTTCTGCAGACTATCCGAACATGGTGCGCGAGGAGGCAACTCCAGCCACCTATCGTGCAACACTGGACAAACCTACATCCCCTTCCTCTCAACAATGTTTAGTGCTGGGCAGCCCAGTGAGATAGAGAAGAAACTCACCGAAGACCAAATAATCTTAATGAAAGAATCCTTCCAGCACAACAGCCAGTTTTGACCGACCCTTTCCCGAACTGTGACACTCCCCATAATATGTCATTATTCTTTGCGTGTATAACCCTGTAACTGTCATCAGCCAGGAGAAAATGATATCCATTTTCCCCTTCTCTGGAATAACGAAGGCATGTGTAATGCTTATTAGCCTTCTGAGGGAGGGCTATGTAGCGAATATCATAAATGCTATCTTTGATAGTCGCATTTACTTGTACACTTCTGATGATTTCGGTTTTTCACATAATTTTGTTTGAGTCACGCAATCCACTTTGTACTACCCGTCCCGGGGCTACAAGCACAACTTCCTCCCTGCCTCGCTAGTATGACGTAATTTCTATGTAAACTATTTTTTTCAGGGTCGATACTGTAACATGCAAGCCAGCTGTTTCTTCTGTTATCGTCCGTAACACTTGCGGACCATCCTTGTGGCAACATGGAGATACTGTCGGACAACGTTCTTCCGAAGTAGGGGTTCCAACAACGGTCCTGTAAAAGCATACATCAGGAGACATGCATGATCCAAAGGCCCAGTAAGGCATGCACACGACTTACACAAACCAAAACAAAAATGGCGCCGACAACACAGCGGCACGCCATGCAACGCAATTCAACTTCAACTTGTGCGCGCTTGCTGGTTTCGACCGCACCTTACAATATCAATACACGAAGGTCATCGCATGGGGTCATTGTTTTCATTGTCGGTTGGTTTTCGATGATGAGTACGGGCTGGCTTTTATTCTGTTGGATCGGTTCCAACAGACCATGATACACTTGTTCAGCTATTAATGTTCAGTCATCTTTAGGAATAGGTATTTTGCCAAATGTGTAGGTTATATATAGGTTATACGCTCAACATCGTGCATTTTTACACACAAAATTTTAGCATTGCGTCCACCTCAGCGCTTTTACTCGACGGTCTGTCATCACTTCATACAGGACAGTCTTGATAGCCGGCAAACACTTATTACCTTGTTTTCAGACGCCTGCACTGTTTCCCACTTGTCAAGCAACCCTTGTCGGGAGGATTATATACAGCAAACGTAATTTCATCGAGTAACTGAGGTAACCCAACGCAAAGCCGTTGAATATTATCCGCGAGTACCCGGAATACATAAGGGTTCTCAGTCAACGCACACTTTGATCTTGCAGCCTCACAACGCTTCTGAATCATTCTAAGAACACAGTTTCTACTCTCAAGAGAAAGGTGCGTGGGTGTTAAATTAACAAGCTTGCTACCGGTAAAAACATAATATGTTATTCTTAATTGCTTCTATTTGTTAAATGATGAAGATAAGCTAGAAGAAATGGAACACCGAAAGTGTTGGCAATAATCCGATCCATTTTCAGTAAGAAAGTACGGGAAATGAATTACAATATGTCCAGGTATAAAATGTCGAACGAGGCAAAAGAATGAGCTTATCCAAGAAAATTACTGGCGAAGCTTATAGCGTTACTGTGAAATAGTTGAAGTGCTTCAAATGTATTTCACATTAAAGAGCAATGGCTTTGAGATACAATCCAACAGCTGGGTGTTCTAGTGGACGGCCAGACACTGGAGTTGTAAGATGCAGGAACTGTTGCACGTAGTAGAAGTTGTTCAAAAATACGTTGCACCTACACTTTACTGAGTCAGACAAATAGTTTCAATGCGGCATGATGCAATACTTACACAAGAAGGGTAAAACAAGGTATAAAACACAGAAGACGCCACAATGTACCCCTCCCAAAGCGTTGGTGTTTAAATGCGAGGCAAATCAAGCAACACTGAGGCAATTGAGCAAAAATGATAAGGCAAATCATTATCTGTTCGATTGGTTGAATGTGGCGGTTGAGTAATGGTCTCCGCGAATGCTAGTGGGATGCTTGATGATTTACTCAATGGGGTTGCTGGAATAATTTTATAAGCAACTGCCCAGAGATAAATCGTGAGTCAGCGCACAGGAGTTTCCGGCAGCCATACAAAATTTTGCCTATATGCCACTTTTAGACTGTCAACACTGACAGTATCATGCCCTGCAGATTGGTCGCCAATGAAATACCTATCCTGGAACGACAACATACTGAATTTGCCAAAGTCAGGAGGTTGCAGTGCTTGTAATTCTAAGTCACACCAAATAACCACACGTGTGTAATTACACGAAGATGCGATTAAGCTGTAGGTGTTTCCGCTTAGAAACCGAGCAAAGGTGATCCATGTTCTTCCGAAGGTCTTGGTCGTAATTTATTGAGTCAACCAGTTGAGGTGGTTTCGGGAGAAATCCACCAGGTAATCGCGAAGTGGATCCGTTTGCCATTTCGGAGCAGTGATTCCAAGAAACTCCTTTAGAGCTGATCTGACACTACATGGTAAGCGGATTGCAGTCCATCCATATGTGTTTTGGGGATCGAACAAGTATTAATGCTTTCAGGTTTCGATGGAAACGCTCCGCCTGACCGTTCAATGAGAGGTGATATGCAGTGCTGTCGATTTGTTCACAACCAACCATCCAAGTAAAATCACTGGAATTGAGCTCCTCCATTTGCAGTAATAACAGAAGACACCAAAATTAGCTACCCAGTTTTGGAGAAAAGTCTTGACAACAGTCTACCAAGTACTAGCTAACACGAGACTAGTTATCGGTTAGCAGGTGAAACGATGTATATACATCAACAGAAAGCTCTTCTAAGCGGAAAGTGACGGTGGACAAACGATATTTAAACGGATGTGTGCGGAGAAGAACTTGTTGTAGGAAAATGACCAGACGAAGAAACAGCATGATAGTAGATCTTTCACAGCCAACGGTGCACATAGATCTTGGCCCAACTGTGTATATTCTGGTTCGTGTTAGACCGGACGTACCATTAAAAAATTGGTTCAAGTGTGACACTTATTCCGGAGTGTGAGAGCGTACGTAAAAGCCGGATAAGAACCTACAAAGAGTCAGCGAAACAAACGTTTGAGGATCGGGTGTGGACCTACCGAACATCATATTAAATTGAGAGTAAGGGAGGGGAGGCCGGACAACCATTCAGCCGTGCCTCGGTTGGTGCCTCCAGACTTATGTCAGATGAAGTTTGTGGGATCATGTGAACCGGAGACGACCGGTTGAGAATAACACAACGAGTAGACGAAGAGTATATTGTCGACCTACATGGTCAATACGAGAGTGGAAGAATGCCAAGACGAAACCATAACAGGGCGGAGTGACAGGCGAGCACACAGTGGGGTCGTATGTTTGAGTGCGCTTGGCACTTGTCGGTTCCCCTGCTCGTTCAAACAAATGATTCAGTACATATGAGAGCCGGGAGGAGTATAAATGTCACTAGCAACCCTAACACCGTTGACAACAACGAATCGCGTCTCTACAAGTTGAACCCCAAAAGTCTTTATTTCAGACGTAGTGTCTGCGACGTGTACTGCAATCTGATTGCGGTACACGTTCACACTAGTAGCTGCTCCACTCCATTGACTTAGGCTATCAACGACGTCTGAGTATGCATTACACGTTCACACTAGTGGCCATTTCAACTTGATTCACTTAAGCTATGAAGAACGTCTGAGTATGAAGTTTAAGTCCGCACTTTGGGTCATTCCGGCCTGGTTCACTTAAGCTAGGAATAACGTCTGTGTATGTCATGTAGGTTCACACGTGTAGATGCTTCAACCTCATTAACTTGAGCTATGAATAACGCCTAGGTATGCAACATAGGTTCACACTTGAAGCTACTCCGCCCGATTGACTTGGATTATCAACATCTCAGTTTGCAGTACACGCTCACACAAGTAGCTGCTCCCCCCGATTGACTTAGACTATCAACAGCGTCGCAGAATGCAGTATACGTCCATACCAGTAGCTGTTTCAACCTGACTCACTTAAGCTATGAAGAACTGCTAAGTATGCGTTCACACAAGTGGCTATTCCAACTTGATTCAATTGAGCTATGAATAACGTCTCAGACTGTAGTATGAGTCCAAACTAGTAGCTGCTCCACCCGATCGACTTAGACTATAAACAACGTCTCAGAATGCAGTATGCGTTTACACTACTGGCTATTCCAACCTGATTCACTTAAACTATGAATAACGTCAGAGTATGCGGTATACGTCCACACCAGTAGCTGCTCCACCCGATTGACTTAAACTATGATCAACGTCTGCGTATGCAGTGTATGTTCACACTAGTAGCTTCTCCCTCGGAACTACTTTTACCACGAACAATTTGGAGAACGAACACATGCGGGAAGTGGTGGAAAACGTGTATTTGAGACGTTTGGGGTACATGGTAATCATCTTCTTTGATTCCGTTGATTGTCATAATGATTGGAATATTCTTCTGCACCACGACAGATACTTGGTGCTCTAAACATCACAGTGTGACTGGCTGAGATGTAATCCGCAGGCAGCCTGATTTCATCTGTTTCCGTACACTGTTCCGTATGAACGCCACGCGACCTCAATCTAGTAAGAAACAATGGAGTAGAGTGAATGGAATTTACTTCTGAAGATTCTCGAAGATAGAGTGGGACATGATATCCTTTTCTTACACCGTTTCATAAACATCGAAGATAGAAACAACCATATGATAGCGTCATTTCCAACCATTTTTAAGAGCTACGTTTCATCGACTAGTATCCACCTGAAATCGGGCAAAAAAAGAGAAGTAGTATGAATCTCGTATAGACAAAGAAGCTGGAAAGGTTGTCATACATGTTTCAGTATCAAATGTGTTGATAATCTTGCTGAAATGCAAAGCAAACACTGTATGGTCGTGTATTTCCATTTCGACTATATCTTCAACACGCCGTAAAATAAAGCACTCTCAGGCTACAGGATGACGTATTTCATCTCGAAAATTGCAATGCTCGCATTTATAAAACTTGAAAAACTGAGATAACGCGGATAACGGGATATTTTCGCGAAAATGGAGGGAAAATTTTTCATCACGAAGGCAATATTTTTGGGACTTATTCGATGTATTTCAATTTTTCTATCAACCACACTCATTTACAATTGATGTATTCTAGGTAATTTGCCTGAAATTTCGATTTTGAAATTTCAAAAAAATATTTAAAAATCGAGGATTCGCGCCAAAAGGACCGTTTTGCCTTTTGAACGACCTTCAAGGCGAATCCCGTGAAACGGATAATTGCCGAAAATCGTAAATGCGGACCCCGAAGTGGGAGCTGAATTTCACTTGACGAATTTCTGAAGAGGAAAGGCAAACGATTAAATAACGTAAATCATCTGCGTATAGCGCTATTCTTATAGTAAAAGTCTTCAAAAACTCTCCGATTACTTCTGCTGCACGGAATCGATTTTGTGACACTTCAGTCAATAACATACCATCCGCGAAGTTTCGATTCCAATCAGGCTGTCCCGTACCATATTGATTTTCAAACGTATTGCTTTTTTCCCAACTGCTGTAGTATACTTCAACACTGTTACAGTATTCCGTTCGAAACTGTTTGTTATTTAGGTCACTATGTTTCTCAACTTTGTTAGATAGTCTCGCGTTGTGTTGTACTTCTAGCGTTACCTTAGTGTTGCAATGTGTCTTGGCTCATTTTATTTTTCTTCTCCCATGGCACAGAGCTTTGAGATTTAAAAATAAGGCCTCCGAGAGCGAAAATTGGAAGACCTGCGCCATGGTGTCCACGCTTTCTTCTCGAAGTGTTGCTACGACTAAACCGCAGCTCAAATGCACTGACATAAAGTTGAATACATTTATTATTCCATATGCGACTGTATCCATAGCTGTAGAAGCAGATTTTTCTTTTACACTAGCAACTACAGCTACATTGCTGACGCAAAAGTCCCAGCTGGTTAAAGTGAAAGTAAACAGTGATTTGTTTAGTAAAAGGCTGACCCATCTGGAGAACAAGTGCGAGGTGGTTGTCGGCAGAAGGAAGAACGTCTTAATATATAGTGTTCCCAACTGTGCTTATAAGACACCAAACAAGAAGCATTTGCACTAAGATGCTACCTGAGGATTAAATTTCATAACAAAAGTTATCGGAAGATATTGAAACAGGTAGGGGGTCACCAGTGAAGAAATGGGGTCGGCTGGCCAACGCAACAGGGGAAACGAGACCGGGCGTTCTGGAACCCGTACACCCTTTTCATCATAACAAACTGCCCGTGAGACCCGCTGGAATTCCTCCACGACAACAGGTTGATTCAGCAAGTGAGACATAACTGGTATACTAGACTGCAGCAGGTGCTTCACTGTTTGGCCTAGTGGTAAGCAGATACGAAAAACAAGCTAATTCACCTAGCGTGGGGTTCCTGTCGAGAAGAGTGACCATGAGGATCTTACCTTTAGGTTCTGCATCAGATGGCAGTCGATATGTTCCAAACAGACACGCAACTTTTGTGGAGTGAAAGTCGAAAGATTGGTCCTGGATGCAGTCTGTAGTTGGGAATCATCCCTTATCCATGGTACAAGAGGCTTGGAAACTGACTAAACGAAATCTGCACTTTCTCACGGAAAACCACACTCCGGTGATAAGATGCCGCTCACAGGGCAAACCACGTTGGTGGAAGACTAGACTGGATGGGGTACGCCGGAGAAAAAATTGCTTAGCTAACTTTCAACAAAGCAACCGGCAGAAGATATTTTTACCGTACCCTCATTAAGGGGACCATGCTATAGAACTGCAGAATAATGCTCGAGCCGCTCACAAATTAGCGTTAGCCTAAGGTGCCAAAATCAATCCGAAGCGGTACTACGCGTATATCCATGCTAAGCCAGCGATGCGTAGGGAAATAGGTAGCCTCAGACTCTATGATGACAACCTACTTTCTAGTGCTCATGAGAAAGCGGAACATCTGCCGTTGCACTTCACAGATGTTCACCGAAAGGCTAGTCGGCGAAACCTTACCCCACACTTATTCTTTGTACTGACGGAAGAAATGAACTATGTAGAAATCACATTTCATGAGATAGATAAAATGCTGGGGCAATGGAACAGCCATAAAGCCCCAGGGCCAGATGGCGTCCACGCGGTTATCATCCGCCCGCTAGCCAGTGTACTACCCATCCCAGAAACCACCCTGCATAACCAATCTGTGAAAGACGATGGAGTGGTTCAGAATGGGCATGAAGCAAATGTCATAGTTCTGCGCAAGGGTGGAAACAAAGAGGCAACTGGCAGTTATCGACGACTGCGTCGTACTTGCATTTTACCGAAACTGTGCGAAGCAGCCATTATAAACAAAACTCTCAAGCCCCTAACCGAGAGTAAGCTGATGGATGAGGAGCAAAATGAATTCGTGAAAAAGGTTTCTTGTCTTCAACGTGTTATGATTTGGATGAAATAACGAACCTTAAGATAGAGACGAACTCGTTGATGTATGTTATCTGAACTTCGGTAGCATATTTGACACTGTTGACCATCGATTGATATTACTGAAACTAGGGCATTGCAGAATGGCATCGGCCATCATCCGATTGATCGCGGATTTGCTCTGTAATATGGTGTTTAAAGTTGCCACCGTTGGATCCAGCTCCAAAATGTACCCTGTATTCAGCAGAGTACCAAAGTGGTCTGCTCGGTGACCTCTACTCTCTCTAGTTTACGTGGATGACCTGACTACATCCGTGTCATCCCCGCATTATGTTTGCTGACGATTTGAGACCACTGGCGTATTAGCCAACATGATTACCCCATGAAAGCGTGACCGAAGTTTCAGTCCCGACAGTGGTAAGGATATGCACTACTGACGAGCTTCATTGAGGGCGGAACCCAAGCCTAATGCTTCTTTTCGAAAGGGGCTAACGGAAAGATCTATAGGAATGCGGCAAATGTGGTCATTCTGGGTGATGCTAAATCTATGTGAAAACCAAACGTTCCGTGCTATTCATCAGTAAGACTTAAAAATTGTCCGAAATCCAAAGCTGAATCATATTCGATATGACTAAGCTATTCGACTAGTAGGCGAAAGGAACTTTACCCCTTGGCCCAGAAAGATGTCTGCTTCTGGGAAAAGAGGGTACCAAATCAGCTCAAGGACGGCTCCTCATTTCAAGTAGTCAGATCACGCTGACACAAATCACCAAAGCCAGCGACCTTCAGGTTACAGCCCCCAATGACTTTAAAACCACGGGGAAGTGCCCTTTGGCAACGAAGAAAGCAAAAGGCTCGCTTTTTCAGCTCGTGAAAACCATTTCACCCAGAAAGCCGGAGGTACTAGTTCAGTTGTGCAAAACGTATGTCCGGCCTCATTTGGAGTATTGTTTCCAAGCCTGGAGTCCAATCATAGAGAAGGATAAACAGTACCTCGAAAGCGTTCAAAGGTTAGCTAGCGGGTTAACACGGGACAGGAAGCCCTCAGATTAAACTGTTAGGTTAAAACGAAGGAAGCTTCATGAAGACTTGGTAAAAGGCTTCAAGATCCTAGTAGGTCTTACTGATGTACTGGTGCTGTATCGTAAATCAGAACGCAGGGCAGTCGTAACCAGGATAAACGGTTTGTATGCAGTCTGACCAACAGACATGCACATGTGTCATTAAACCAGCGAACCAGTTGGAATTAAACCAATCATAGTCGCGGTGTATCACAAGTGTTAATAACCAATCAGATACGAGGTGAACGTCTTGACACTGTAAAGGATGTTAACACTCAACAACCAAGTGGTACCCTTTCAGCAGATGAAGAGGCGCCAAATGGGAGGGCACCATATGGTGATCGATAAACCGAGAGCAAACAAGGAGGTCCGCGCTTTATTCTTCTTCCACAGTGCGATGAACGCATGGAACAAGACCCTCATACACTCACCAAACTTTGACGGTCGAGGCATTCGAATATTGGCTGGACCATATCTGGAACCCAGTGTTTCCTGATCTAATTGAGGCTTGGCGTATGTTGTAACTCCGTGTATGCGCCGTGTGTACGCAACTATGTTGTGTGTGGATCTGTCTAAAGGTGAGCAAATATTTGCATGTAGCTACCTATGCGAAATTACATTACTTATTTACTCACTCTTGGAAGTATGAAATAATGTTCTAACTCTCCGTACTATTTGGTCGCACACAAGTATTGTCGTGCGTAGCCCGAAAACAGGGT
This sequence comes from Paragonimus heterotremus, assembly GCA_013368495.1. NCBI lineage: Eukaryota > Metazoa > Platyhelminthes > Trematoda > Plagiorchiida > Troglotrematidae > Paragonimus > Paragonimus heterotremus. The sequence goes on from LUCH01001349.1 coordinate 29,471, forward strand.
CTGTAACTCAGCCATCATTCGTGCGGATACTCAAGAGGCAGACTGACGGGATTTTTACCCTCGCTTATAAGCAGTTAAAACACCCACTATATACTCACAAATTCAGTCTGGAACGCCGAACTCTATTTTTGCCCCACCGCTCAGCAGTGCTGCAATCCCAATTTCAGTCTAATATTGTCTTCCATAAGAAGCCTCCGTTCTTATATTCTTAATCCGCTGTTACTTCCTGACAGCCCGTGACGGCCCCTAGATGTGACCAATTGGCGGATGCAGATCGTAAGGTAAGATAGCACCGACAAAATGTCGCCATCCCTGCTACCTAACCATAATTTAAATATAGTCGACTGTTATAAAGGAAAGCAAGACAGCAAAGACCGTAATGAGCAGACTACAAAAGAGACAATGGGCCAGAATAGGGAGGTAATGAAGTCAAAACTGTTTAAAAAAGGTTCTTTTTTTCAACAATAAACAACAACAGAAGGAATAGTGCGACGAACACATGCCTCATTCCGAGGGCTTCAAAATTGGTCCTACCAGACGATGCGGTGGAAGGTGAGGGCTGTAGAGTTCCACTCCCTTCCCCTTACCGCTAGGCAATTTACATCGGACTATCTCAGTGTTAGTGTGTTCACGTATCGCCATTGGGTAATCGGGGTTTTCAGATGGCATGAGCTATCCTCAAACGTGTCCCTCGTTCTTACCTTATCTCTTTTGTCCACAACGACAATAAGCTATCATGAACCTACGCAGTCTGTAAGCACTCTTTTCAGTGAGTGGGCAGGACGATATTGCCTCTTTTAGGCCGATAGGATTAGTGTCACGGAAGTATCGCATTTACATATAAGTGTAAAATAAATGTAAAACATACAGCTGGCGGAACGCATGCATATTACTGGTGGTGTCAAAATGAGAGTATACATATGTGCAGTCATCTCAGTACGGGTTGTCTCCATTTTATTAACGAGCTTGCACGTAAGTCGTTCTCTCGTTTTCCCGTTTTTTATCCTTCCTTATGTACAAGCCTGACGTCATGTGTTTGTGGGTAACGGGTATCAAAAAGAGAAAGCCTGGTGCAGGATCCTCACAGTCGGAGTACAGGAAGCCGTTACTTACCGGCGCAAGAAACCCGACTACTAGGCTATTAGTCTTGTGAACTAGACTAAACTGAGCTGAAGTACTAACGATGACGGTCATCCCAACTGGGTGATTATGGACGAGGTTTTTTTCAATTTCTTTGGAAGTATCATATTTCTTAGTCTATTTTATTTTAGGTTTGAAAGGATAATAAATAACGTTTATGAAAAATGAGTGCGTGTGCATGTACGTACTCACAGTGGTAACAAACCATTAGGAAAAATGGGGTGATCTAACTGCTCAAGTTTGCGTGCGAGTTTTTAGTGTTCCAGCTTTTGTCGACAAACTTAGTTTCAAATTCGATGGTTTTTCTGTAACCCCTGTCCTATAGGCCTAAATATGATATATGTAAATATTGAGCATATATGTCCTCGTAGTAGTTGGGACGCATAATTTCCCTTCGCATCGTCGATTCAAAGCCATCCCAAATGGGGGCGAATATTTCGGGGCCCCAGAAACCTGACCGATTACAGAAACGTGACAACTGAAGGTCCACTCTCATGACCCCTCGCAATCCATTTACGTGTTGTTGGGTGCACGCCGTCTGCTCACCCGTTTTTTATATCGGTACATGAATCTACCGACCGCTTATATATGTTGATGTATATGTATGTTTGATGAATGACCATATTGCCCACTTGAAACGTCAAGATGACTTGTTAACTTTTCAGTGTTTACATCCATTAAATACTCCAAATATGATTGTGTACATACTTGCTTGTGTGTATACATAAACCTGTATAAAACTTTTAAACGGTTCAAACACATTTGCGTTTTAAGCTGTTCCGTATCAGACGGCAGAAGAAAGTTGCGACTTCTGTGCTTGTAGTGAAATATCTCTTCTACGGTAGGCAGCCATCGGATGTAGACACCATTCGGATTGGTTGATCTCTGAATGTCAGTGGCGCTCATCTGAAAGCCGAAAGAGGGTGACACCTTGGTGGACACTGAAAGATATACGCAGGGAGTAAATGCTCACAAGAGTAGACGGCTAATTTGTGGTTTTAGACATATTCCGAGTGGTAATTGTCGGAGTATTTTAGAAAGCATGAAAAGTGCCGATTTTGCTGTAGGCAATGTTTGTTTTAACGTGGTAAACGTTTTTGTCATGGTCGTTAAGGTATCGCGATATTTCGGTAAAGAAACATGTTGACGAGGTAGTTGACATTTGGACTTCGATTGATATAAGGAATGTTAGCAGCAAAAGAATGATGAACGCGTGTATCTGTATCGCTTGTTTCTGTTGAAAATGACGCGAGTCAGATCTAGCAGCGCTGGGACTAAATTGACTAAAACGGTGGGCACCTGCGGCCGTTATGGACGCAAAATGTCCGTGCAAAACGGTGTGCAGTGCCACCGGCGCAAGAAATGGTATCACTTCAAATGCGCCTGCCTCAACGAACACCGGTATAAACAACTTGCTTCTACTGCTTTAAATTTTATCTGCATGATCTGCAGGTTTGACGAAAATCAACGCGCCGCTTTGCCGCTGAGTAGTCACGGACGCGCCGCGAAAAGTGGAGCGACACATAAAACCTGTGACTGGAATTGCGGAGCTGTCCATCTAAGCACTATACGTCCTGTTTCTTCCATGGGGAATATGATGGAGCAATACCAGCGGACTCTGTCCGAAATGAAGTTGGAACTCCAGTCCCTAAACAAATACGTGGTGCCTGCCCTACCTAATGTTGCGGTCACCAAGACGGCAGTTGCCCCGTCAACTGCACATATGGAGGAGGCAGCGGCAAATATGAAAGAAAAAGCTTTCAGAGAAGGGAAAGTTGTCTCATGGGCCGCTTCTCCACAACGTCTTCACCGACCGAACTAGCTAAGTCATTCTTAGCTTATTCGTCCTCCCCGGACGCTACAAATCTCGTACTCGAGAGCAGGCTACACGTCAAAACAACCAAAGAGTTACTCGGCTTTTTAGCAACCTTGCCAACCATGCTGAGTCTTGAGACAGTGGTGGAAAAACCAGAGACTCTGAAATTCACCAACGTCTACCTGAAAAACGTTTCCTTCGATTGCTCCCGGCAAGAGAAAGCGAAACGCGAGCGGCAGACTGAAACCAAGTCAAGAATCATGGCAGACCGGAAACAACGACTGGAGGCTAAGATCGTGGTTTCTGCTCCAGTATCCAGTACACACTCAGGCCAGTGCGCCAGTGGTGGGAGACGAAAACACTGTTTCCGTAGTCGCCATCACAACGGCCGACGCCCCAAGCTTAGGCAGAAGTGGTCAAGACACCACGCAAGCGTCGTTCCCAAAGTTACCCACGCCAGAAACCACCAAGAGGACCCATAGAAAATTTTTTCTTCCAAATATTCGGAATGATGGGGGCCTGCTGAGAATGTCGACTGTAAATAAAAAAATTATTGGCAGGCCCTACGAACCATTTCTAGGAGTGGCTCCATAAAACCGCAGACACTGCCTCCATTCAAACCCCGCATCTTGCAGACGAAGAAGTCGAACTTTCCGTGGAGGAAAACTCTCAAACCTCCCAAGAAAAGGCGGAATTCAACAAGTGTCCGGGGGTCGAAAGCTGTGACACCGAAAGCGTTGGTCAAGTTTCCTGTAGGAACGTTGACGTACGCACAAGCAGTGACATCGCACCCAAGGCCTCAAAGAAGGGCCACCAGAACCACTCGACAGTATATGCCGAGTCCAACACCACCATCCTCCTCCATTCTGGGTCTTCCTTCCCAAACTCCTCCTCGCAATCTACTCTGTCTTCTTTCGGGAGGTCAAGTGAGGAAGTAGCTCGTAAGTGGATGTGTACGAACTATTCTGGTTTGTTCAGTAAGCTACCGGAAATCAGAAAGTTAACTCATGATATACGACCCCACATTTTTGCGTTCACGGAGACCTGGCTTACAGGTGACATCAGTGACAGTGAACTGAGTGTCCCCGGGCATTCAATTCACCGAGCCGACCCTGCGTTTGCATCGCATTATACACGATATGTCACAGTAGTTCCTAATAAAAGCTGTCGCCACGGTTGTCGGTTAGTTATACATCTCAATTATATGTTCAGCCTGGTTCCCTCATAATATTTCTGGTGGAAAACGGTCTAAGTTATCACGTGGTTGTTTCTGCCCTCGGTATGGTGTAAACATGGGTAGCACGTCACACTCTATCATTAACAGTGTGCGTATTGTTCATTTCATAACTGGTTGACTGTGCTTGAACGTAGCTGACAATGTGAATGCGAGTCTATGCTCACTTATCTGACAGATAATGACCAACTTTGATTCTCGTTATTTGTCCGACGAAAACATTGATTACCACTCCTACAGTTTCAGCTACAAACCTTCGCACTAGTGGCTGCTCTGTCCAGTTGACTTAAGTTATACTCAACGCCTA
>LUCH01001349.1:36969-100931 GCA_013368495.1 Paragonimus heterotremus
TGTCCACTGCATCGCCAAAAGGACAAATTACTCCTGGAGACGGTACAACGACGAGCCACTAAGGCAGGCCAGGGCCTGAAGACAAAACCATATGACGAAAGGTTGAAATCTTTGAACACGTACTCCTTAGAGTACCAATGGCTTCGAGGTGACTTGGTATTAACCTTTTTGATAATGCAGTCCCCTGAATATCCCTGCAGCCTGATGCTCAACAGCCGGAGTAGCTTGACACTGAGGGGTCACCCCTTAAAACTAGAGATCCAACATAGCAGACTTGAATGCAGACATTGATTTCTTTCATTGCGCGTTTGCAAGGCTTGGAATGCTCTACCGAACCACGTTGTTTCTTCCAGCTCTGTAGCAATTTTCAATGCTCGCCTTGACCAACATTTATTGCATTAGTTCAGATACTGCACCTCTTTTTCCCATTTCAGCCTGTTGCTGAGGACCTCAAGATCTTACGCATCAAGATACGGAAACCTCAAAAGCTCCAGCTTCCTACCTCCGTTTACAACCCATTGAACCATTTACTGTAATCCAAAAGAGCGGTGCAACACCCTGTTTTCAGTGACTGCCTTTCAGATCGACAGACACCAGCTTGACGCTGACCGAGAAAAACTGACTGGATTCGGATCCTTGGGCTTGTGCTTCGAACCCGTGTATCAATCGCTGAATCGCTCGCAATACTAAATTTCGAAACTAACATCCCTCAAGGTCGTTTTTAATTATCGACCAATCAAATCAAAGCATAATGTGCGACCGAAACCAGCGGGCGCACACCGGTTAGATTTTAATTGTGTAGCAGGGCGTGGTGCTGTGTTGTCGGTGCCGTTTTAGTTATCGTTTGTGTAGGTCCTGTGCATGGTTTACTGGGCCTTTGGCTCATGCTTGTTTCTTGTTGTTTCCTTTTTAAAGATTTGTTGCAACCTTTAATTCGGATCCAGTCGGTTTTGCTTGTACGACGCCCGCTTGAAATTGAACAAGAAAAACCGACTGGATCCGGGACCCTTGGGCCACTGCCTCGAACCTGTGTATCAGTCGCTGAGTCGCTGAATTGTTGGAAGAAGTTGGCCCGTAGGTGTAACGGACAATCAGCATGTAAACAGCCGGCTTGCATGTTACAAAATATACACCCGTCCGTAACGTACATTTCAGGGATTTTACTTTCCTTACCAGGTACGGAGGCGATAAAATGAAATACGTGACATTTTTCATCCACGATAATCTGAGAAATCACGGTCTACTACTAGCATTTGTGCCTCGTGTTGGGTCTATCTACCTTCTGCAGGAGGATACTTAATTTTATTTGAGTCTACTAGTTGCGTGCACTAAAAATAGGTAAAGCAACTGTAAAGTCGCCCCACTTCATATCTACCTCTGTTCTCTCGACGTGCACATAGCCATAATGATCTGATTGCAGAGCACTGCCTCAGCAGTTCTTTTGTATCTTGTGCCATTGTTTTCCCGTCACATCACCTCGCTCACAATTACTTAGCTACGTGCTACTCGTCTTCGTCTTCCATTAAAGCAGCCTCAGCTTCTTCCAATCGATATCTAAGATCTCCCTACAATACTTAGGGGAATTAAGTCTTCTGGGAAATGTGCATGAAGTGTTCCAGTAAAGTCCGGTATTTGCTACCGCAATAATGACTGTGAAGTGGGCAGTTGCTTAACCTCAATGATCAGTAAACACTCTACTACCGCCAGCCCACCCTCCTCTTTCTCTACTCAGCAAGAGGATGAACAACTCTTCGATGTTATCAGAAAGCAAGTAGGCGGGTCACAGCGTGTGAGGAAATTTCAGTGCTTCCGGGGTGGATTGGAGAGTAGTATTACGTTCGGTGAGGCATTATTAGTACGTTTTTATGGGAAGGAATTACTTCAACATGCCAATGAGGTCAGTAGGTGGAGGGATGTTTAGATTGCTACAGTTTTAGACCTCCTTATAACAACAACCCCCAGTTTCATTATGGGTTTAAGACGCGATCTTGCCTAAGAGTCTTCCGACCTTCAGTGGAGTGACTACGGGGTCATACGTCTTGTTGGAACAGTCCACTACAATAATACCCAGTCGGTTCTTACTATCGAAAGCCGAACAGTAATGAAAGCAAACTCAGCGCGTTGGCCCTCGTGCATTGATATAGGTCCTGAAAAATAATGTGCAGAAAAAGCTCGTCGTTCTAGTGAAACACGGGAGGAGTTGTGCTTCTAACCTCGGGACGGATATTGCAAATTAATAACTTGACTAAAACAGAAGTGGGTAAAAAAACAGTCATCAGAAATGCACAGTGTACAAGAATGCGATCTACTATAGTCGCAATGGTTTAGTTATGTCTACGCCAACCCCTCCCCCTATCAAGTGTCGTAGATTCTTTGAGGGCATGAATATGCGGCAACTAAGGTCGGATGTGAAACAGTTTGGTTGGGTATATTGTGATGGTATCCACAGTGTCAACGAAGCCCAGGGCATAATCACAGATAATCGTATGCAACTGTCTGACACGCGTGCCCCATTAAGACGTAGCCGGCATAAGGGTAAGTCCATGTGGTGGAAAAGTAAGATGGAAATGGCGCGGAGTCGCAGAGGGAAAGCTTGGACTGCGTACAAGCAGTTTTTTGGGACACATCAGGTGAAGTCAATACGAAGCGGCTAGAAGTAGGTGTTCTGAAATGCAAAATAAATGTAGAACAAAGTTTGAAATGAATCTGGCAAAGAACCATCATAGTCACCCCCAGGCATTCTCTAGCTAGATCGAGGCCAGAGGGTCCATTAGTAAAGGACTGAGTAGCATTGTCGATACTGGGAGCAATGCTGTCGGGTCACCACCACAAAATGTGGGAGTTTTCCGCCGGTTCTTTTAGTCGGTACACCTTCCGGACTCTGGAACTACCGCAGTTGGGCTCAGCACAGGGACTGCAAAAAGACCCATGATAGGGAAAGTTGAAATAAGAGAGGTAGAGTTAAAGGACGGATTAGCTAGACGACGCGGATAAGGCGATGGGACCAGAATGTATCCATTCAAAGATACTAAGGACTCTCAGTGGTGTTTTGCAGAAGTCTCTCACTGGGCTGTTTAATCTCACCTTCCCGAAGCCTGTCATCCCAGATAACTGGAGGGAGACAAGCGTTGGACCCATTCACAAGGGAGAGAAGAAACACCAGGTGGGATACTACCGACCAGTAAGTCCCCTGTCAGTTATCTCGAAACTACTGGAAAGAATTAAGTGTAGGACTATGGGGCACCTTACTAAGGATAAGATTCTATCCGCAGACCATTATGACTTCGAGAGACATAGGTATTGTCTCACCAACCTGGTTTGCTCTCTCGATGAAATCACAGAAAGTTTGGATGGGAGGGATAAAGTTGAGATTTGCTACTTGGACTTCAGGATGGTACTCGATTCAGTGAACCACCGACTACTAATCCTCAAGCTAGACACCTTCAAGGCTGCTAGGATAGATACAGGACTTCTTGAGAAATCGCACTTTCCAAGTAGAGGTAGCAAACTTAAGGTCCACAGAAGGTGCGGCGGTTAGTGGGGTTCTTTAGGGACAAAGGGTTGCATCACTACTGTTTTTAATGTTCATCAATGATTTCAATAAAAACCTAACGTGCTTTTGCTACCTCTTTGTTGATGATGTGAAGCTTGTAGGAAATCCTGACAGCATGCGCATGTAGTAGGGTCTGAGTACTGTTCAGGAGTCATCAGGTGAATGGCGGCTACTCTTGGGTGTAGACAAAGGTATTTAGCTGCTTGCTGGGGAACAGCCAGGGTCGCCCAGGTTCTTTGGTAAGGAGGGTCAGTAGAGTACGGACAGCTAGAGACTTGGAGATGCTCATAGCGGGGAACTTCAAAGTCTCCAAGTGGTATTTAGATGCGGCGCGAGAAGGAAGTAAAACGCTGTATGTTAAGCAAAACCTTCGCATCGAGAAGAGTAGAGATGCTGTTGCCGCTTTTTGAAGCGTATGTTGGGCCACTTCTGGAATACGGTGTGCAGGCCTGGAGCTCGCACGAGGCTGCTGGAGACAATGCGTGGTAACTCGTATGAAGACAGACTAGGAATAATTGACCTCGTTTCTCTTGCGCGAAGGAGGGTTAGAGGAGGCCTTGCAGAAAGCTTCAAGATTCCTGAGGGATAAATAGGAATTGAGGCGGAATCTGTTCAATCTGCATACAAATTTCCGCCCCCGAGGTCAAAGTCGTAAGTTGTAGAAGATGAGAGTTGTTACCGATTAGGGTCAACTCCTGCGTATGTCGAGTTACCTACCGTTGGAATATGCTTCCACAATGTGTAGTGTTTCCTGACAGTGACAGAGTTCAGCCAAAAGCTTGATAAGTGTTAACCATCCCTCTTTCTCGACCTGCTCTCAGAGGTTCGTTTCGGTGAGTTTCCTTAGCACTGCCCCTCTCATGGATTTAAGTTAGTCAACTTTTCATCCTTATTTACCGTTATTGTTATCTGTTTTCTTTACTTTATTTATTTTTTCATTTACGAAGTTTGTCTTAATATCTGAAAGTATGAGTCTTAGGAAAAAAATCTCATATTGGCCACGCACTTGTGTTTCACGTCTTTTCACTACAGCGATTAACGGTTGTGTGTCGGTGGTGACTGTGGACTTATGTTCTCATGTCACTGATAGCTTGACCTCCTCAGCAGTTTATCTGGTAGCTTTCAGGATTACTCGTGGGCATGAAGAATCTCTTCTCTTTTCGTCACAGCATTGGGCGCCCTCAGAAGTTCACTGGAACAAGAAGTTGGACAATTTCTGGCCCAAGCTTCTCTGTCCTGTTTATTGTTAATTGTTAACTGAGTGTTGAAGTCCTCCGGCTCATCGGCGCGAGAATTGAACGTCCCCACTGTAGTACAGTTCGCTATCGTGTGATTAACGCCAATTGAGTTTTTGACTGTATAAGTTGTGTGCATGACTTACTGGACCTCTGGTTCATGCTTGTCGGTTTTTGTCACCATTCCCGATTCCCATTGGGCCCTCATCTGTCAGAGGAACGCTGTTCTTCAGTGCCTCCACTCCGTTGCACAGTACACTACCTTTAGCTATCACTCGTTTTGTTTATTGAATTAAATTAAGTGCATACATGTTTCTATTATACCTATCCGTCCGACGGTGCCTTTTGGTCGTCCGACTTTACAATCACCACTTGCAAGATCATCGATTTGCCTCCATTTCCTATTTTATTTGCTTATATTCTCCACTCCGTGATTCAGTGAGTCGGTGATTGATACGCGGGTGCGAGGCTGGGAGCCGATGTACCCCGGTCTATTCAGTTTTCATCCGATGTTATGGAAGTATCAATTGTCCTGAAAAGTAATAATGGGAAAACTGGTGTAGCATCAATCTTAGGAACTAGAAGCAACGATAGAATTCCTGAAATTGTATAAGCAATGCAGCCTATCTCAATAGTCACTTTAGTTAAGAAAATACGAGTCTATCGTTGCCTTAAATTTTAAGCTAAAGCTTACGTTCGCAGCGATTGGTGGTAACGTATTCCACTGGGCCACCACTCTGTAGAAGAAAAAGTTCGCCTAACAAGGAGCCGGGATCCTAACTTGTATAACTCCTGAATACAGAGAGTGAAGCAAGTAGCGCTGAGATATCTGTGAGGGAAAGCAGCATTAGTACTTTTACCGCCTCTAAACCAACTGAGTTGTCGTGATCAGCTCACCAACTACTCGGTAGTCACACTGCATTGTGACCAGTGTGCGCGTCGGTACCACAAGTACTGTTCAGACCTCCACCTTGATCAGTATTGCTTTTATGTGAACGAAAATGCAAATCCGTTCTGGTGGGCTGACTGCTGCACCGTACATTCATATGAGATCAATTGTAGCGTTATTTCTGTGCAAGTTCTCCCTATGGTGACTGAACTTGGTCGTGTAGTACAATAAAGAAATAAATCAACAACGTTATGAAATTGTTTAGGGGGACTCAACAATTGTTCACAATAGGTTTCATCACGCTAGACGCCATATAGGTTGAGTGTAGTTTTTTCCTGAACGTCGAAAAAGGATTTCATCGAATCCGGCTTCTTTATCGTGTTATTAGGGACGCTGCCACAGTTTGGCCACGATAACATTAACCGCGTGAAAGCAGAGGGCAAATCTCTGAAGACGAGGTATTGTATTGATTTAATTAACTGACAAGTAGTCTACATAGCTGGGATGCAAATGATATGTAGTAAGAGACTAAAAGTGACGGACTGTACAATCGACTAGCGGTTCGCTTGTCGGCAATTGAGCGTAAGGCTGATCGTTTGATAGGTATCGATCCAAACGCTTCCACCGATGCGTGTTCGTACATCACATTTATTGGTCGACCCACTTTGTGTTCGAAGTGTGACAGTGGGTACGAAAGTCTGCGCTGTAGATCCAGACGTCTCATCGCCTTCAATCACCAAATACCACAATTCAAGCTAGCTCGCAAATGATGTGAGCGGTACTGCAACTGATGTTACCCTTACGAGTATATCGAGCTGTGTCACAATCGTTGCTAATCTGCTTTCGGTACTACTGAATCGATAAACGTGAGCAGCAAACAGACATTGAAGATTGAAAAGAACCTTTCGGTGACTTCGTTTCGCATGGTCAGTGGGAGAAAACGAAAGGGGAAATCCCAGAACGTTGTGTTTGACAACTCCGACGCTTTGGTGAGTAAGCTGCATTTGTCAAAGTTCATTACAGAATCCCCAACAAACATGGATGAAGGGCGTACAAAAGCTGTGAAACAATTACGCCAAAATGTAGGAGCTCTTCCACAGATTCCAGCCTCACTTTTTGAAATGTAAATGAATAGGTGGGGAACCTCTTTGGGGATCGCATGATGGCTGAGTTCCATTGGTTCAACATTTATGTAACAGCTTTTGCCCTTGAGCCACAAACTTGCACGACCGGGTAACATTCCCGAGAGAGATAGGCGTACTGCTTCTGTAAACTCAAGGCGCTTCTTCGATTACTTAAACGTCGTAGAGGGCAGAGTACCCTGGTACCTTTGCTCGCGGATCCAGACGGAAATCCTATTCACTGTGATCTTTATAAGGCGTGTTTATTGGAGAACCGGCGTGTTAACACCTTTGTGGTGGAACCTCCCGCTCCATAGAGGAAGCGAGAAGCGAAAATCGTGGAGTATCTGTTCTTACGGGATATGAAGGTCTCTGAGGCTAAAACTTAGGTTACTAAGGGATCCAAACACCGCACTGGACCTGAAAGACATTGACCAAAACTACTTTGTAAACTTGCTGTGGCCATATGCAAGCCGTGTACTCTGGGCTTCCGGAAATCCATTGAAAACGAGGTCTCCCTGAAGTGTCTTAAGACGGTTGTGTTCCATAGTTAAAATGGGGAACAGGACGATATCCGCTAACTATTGACCTATTAGCCTAAGTAGTGTTGTGGTGAAGCCCCTCGAGAGGCTAGTAATGGAGGACATCAATGTTCACCTATCTGTTCTGAGATCCTTAGCCCAGTTCAGCACGGCTTCAGCCGTGGTCACTCGCCTCATGAATCTTCTGGTTGCAAAGGTGGAATGGTCAGAGACGGTGGATCAGGGCTATGCCGTAGACGTGGTTTTCATCGACTTTAATGAGGCTTTTGACAAAGTGCATTATTAACAACTGTGACTGAAACTACACTTCTTTGAATTGAATAGGATGGTCTTATGATGGATATCTGCGTTTTTGCGGGGCATTGAGTAGTATGTCCATGTAGGAATGGATATTTCCCCTCAACATGCTGTGATGGATGGGGCGCCGCAAGGTTGAATTTCGGGCCTTCTCTTCCCACTTTACGTCAGTGGGCTTCCTGAACTCCTGGAAGTGCCTTCACTGATGTTTGCCGATGACTTCCAGATGTATAAGATCGTGGACAATTCAGGCCTTACAGAAGGCCCTGAACCGGCTTGGGATGTGATCAACAGAATGACTACTGCCAATAAACGGTGAAAAGTACAGTTTTATGCGTTGGTTTTGCTACTGTTGCCACACTCACATATGCACTGAGAGAAACTGAGTGGCCTGTTGAGTCTGCAGTTGGACGTCGGTTTCATTATCTCAGACAACTTCAAGCCCGACAGTCAGTGGTATCAAGCTGCCAGTAAAGATTTTCGTGTGTTGTGGATGGTTCGTCAAGGTTTCGGCGTGCTGACGGAGGATTCGTTCTGCATGCCATTTGCTGCGTTTTTATGACCCTACCTCGAATTTTGTGTCTAAATAAACTCGCCTTGTTTATTGTGTAATAACGTAACGCATGTGGACGTTTGCTTGATGCACGGATTGAAGTCTCTCTTACTCATAGATATCTGACAGACTAGGCATGTATTTTAGGGGTTGTCTGCGACTACGGGATGATCTGATCCTCACCTACCGTACGTTGACTGGTCATATTGGTCCTGCCCTATCCAGCATGTTTATGCCGGTACGGCTGCAGGTTCTCCATGGACATCCTCTAAAACTAAAAAAACTTAGAATGCTCTTCCAGAAGGTGCGGCACTTGCGCAGTCTGTCGGAGATTTTCACATTGATCTTGGTACTTCTGGATTACAATGTACTTTTCTTCCATACGTCCAGTATCTCTTATCTCTTGATTTGCTTTATATACTTATTACTTACCGTCTGTCTCCTTGCTAGCTTTCATCATTGGTTCTTGCCAACAAGTTCTAATTCATCCAGCTCTGTAAACTGTCCCATTTTTTATTAGTCTATTTTCTTGTATCACGTGGTAAGTATGGCGGGGACGACTGTCTGTCGTATGGGCATTACCGGTTGGTCAGTAGTTGAATTCATGAAAACGAGCCCAGTTGACTTAGTTTTGCCTAGCTATATCCAGCCCCTGCTTCCGGTTTAACGACGTACATCTGTAGGAAAAACCACGGTCCCATTTTAAGGTTGAACATCACTCACAATTGATCGCAGCTATCGGTGGTTCAAGTCCCGGCAGTGGCGATGATATGCACTACTGACGAGCTCTAACGAGAGCGAAACTCGAGTCTAGTGCTTCTTTTCGAAAGGGGCCGACTAGAAAGTCTATGGGGATGCGATAGCTACGATCAATTGTGAGTGATGTTCAACTTTAAATTAACCAAACCCCCGACTACTTATCAGTAATTTAGTTATTTGTCCAGCTTTAGCTTAAGGAGAACCATCGTAAGACTGTCGTTTGAATCTGTCTATGATTTCGTCGATTAATGCACTGGTTTGACGCTAGAGACTCAAATCAGCAGAACCTAGTCAGTTTATCTGTTTTAAAATTCAGCGGGCGGCCGTCGGTCTGAAAGACTGATTGAAAACAGGGTGTAGCATCGCTGTTGGGGATCGCAGCAATTATCAGGGACAGAATATAGCTACTAGTCTAGTAAAATTTTAAATAGATGGAAACCCGGAAACATTTTAAATCGCTCGTTAGAGAAGCACTTGATGACCTCACTGGGGAAGTTATTCTAGTGGCTGATAACCCTATAAGAAAAGATTTGCTGTTTGAGGAAAATGCGAAGTTGGAGCGTGTAAAGATTTTTGTCGTGATCTCGTCGATCGCTATATGCTTGGTAAAGAACTGCCCGACGATTCCTATCCTAAAGAAGTGTGTAAGAATTAAGCCACCGTGGAGTCATCTAAATTTAATCTGGTACAAATCAAAAATTTGAAGTCGCAAAGCATTTGTCATATACCGCAAGCCAGCTTGATAACTGTGCGCTGAAGACCTGTTGGAACTGTCCAACAGAATGGTACGCAGGCTGCTCCTCACTGTCTAAACACGACCATGAAACATGGATTGGGTGCGTTGGTCTCGTGTACTGTTATCGAACACGGAAAGTAGAATGCATGGGAGGGTACGTTAAGCTAACAAGACACGGGACGAGTTATATTTTTAGCCCGGGGACGGATATTGCAAATTAACAGATCAACTGAGATAAAACTAGTTAAAAAACGGAAATTATCAAAAAAATACATTGGAATGCGATTGTCTGAAATATTATTTATTACAGTTGCTATATAGCTCTTCTCCAGAAGGCCGGTTCGCAGTTGCATCGCGGCTCTCAATCGTAATAAGGCCGCTAGTCCAGATGATCTAGCGCCAGTACTTTTTAAAAAAGGTGGAGAGGTGTTAGTCGAGTCCTTGACTCATTTGTTTCAGCTTGTGTGGACGACGGAGACCATCCGTCCGTGCTGGAGTCACGCGATAATAGTTCCTATATTCAAAAAGGGTATCAGGAGCTCTTGTGAAAACCATATGGGAATTAGCTTGACCCCAGTCATTTCTAGGGTTCTGGCCTCCGTTATACTTTGTCGACTCATTGCAGCTCGGGAGTTAAACATCAGAGAAGAACAGGCAGGGTTTCGTCCTGGCCGGGGATGTATAGATCATATTTTTACCCTTCGTCAAATTTTGGAGCAGCGCTATGTATACCGCCGGCCAACAATTGCCATATTTCTTGACTATAAAGGTGCGTTCGATTCAGTGGATCGATCTACACTTTTAGATTCGCTTAAACGCAGGGGTGTACCGACCAAGTATGTGAACATACTGTCGGCGCTTTACTCCCGTACATCGGCTCAGGTTAAGGTTTACGGTGAGCTGTCTGATAGTTTCAGCACCATGAGCGACGTACGTCAAGGCTGTCCCCTTTCACCATTTTTGTTTAACTTCGTCATGAACGAAGTAATGGAGGACTGTTTGCGTCGCTCAAACGACGCCGGTGTGGACCTCCTACCTAGTGAAAGACTGACTGATCTTAATTATGCTGACGATAAGGTGTTGCTGTTTGACAACTTTCAAGCGGCACAAGCAACGCTGAACGCAATTTCGCGTTCTGCTAAGTACTTCGGAATGCGCTTTGCAGCCTCGAAATGCAAAGTGCTTCTGCAAGATTGCTGTGATTACGTAGATTTAATATTAGATAATGAAGTCATGGAAGTTGTTGACCGGTTTGTGTATCTGGGAAGCTGAATCAGCGGCGGCGGCGGCGGAGGTGTAGGGAATGAAATAGAGGCACGTATTTCTAAGGCTAGGGCGGTGTTCAGTAATCTGAGGCACTTATGGCGACAGAAAGGTATCTCTCTGAAGCTTAAGGGCCGCATATATCAGACAACAGTGAGAGCTGTATTACTTTACGGCGGCGAAACATGGCCGCTCAGAGTAGAAGACGTGAACCGTCTTCAGGTGTTTGACCACCGATGGCTGCGTTCAATCGCTCGTATCGGGTGGCACCAGCGAGTAAGCAACGAAGAGGTTAGGAAGCGAGTGTTTGGCACTGATTGTCAAACGAGTTCTTTTATTCAATCACTACATTTGCACAGACTTAGATGGTTAGGCCATGTACTAAGGATGCCAGCTAATCGCTTGCCACATCGAGCACTGTTTGCCGACGCTTCGACCGATTGGCGTAAGGTGCGAGGTGGACGGGTGATGACCTGGCGTAGACAAATGAAATCGTTCACGAAGGGGTTGGGCACTGTAGATCGGGTTCCTCTGTCGGGCTGGAGCCCTCGCGACTCACAGAGTCGATGGCTTGAAACTTTAGTTGAGATGGCGGCTAACCGAGCTCAGTGGCGTGAATGTTGTCGTTGTTTGTCCGAGTTGTCTGTGAAGTGAGTGCACTTAATGACGCGGGGCAGTGAAAGCCGTGAGGAAGCTGTCTTGCTGATGACGCCTTACTTTCACTTACAGCTCGGTTGTTTGTTTGCAAGGTGTAGGCGCCTTGATGTTGTATGTTTGAATCTAGACGTAGCTATTTTTAGTGACTAGGTCTCCTCCCCTTTCCCTTTCTTCTCTTCTCTCTTTCTGAACAGGGCTTGTTTCTTCTTCATGGTTATGTGGCAGTTAAGCATCAGTGTGAACCACTGATGTATTGCTGTCTATGATGATGATGGTGATGAGAAGGCTAGTAAGATTTACACGTGCTTTCTTTATTCAAGAGAGAAGGATAATGGCGTTTTTTTGCTGATCAGGGTTACAGAGTGATGCATGTAAAAAAATAATGACATCAGATATGAGACAGAAAATGTCCAATTCCTGGGGAGGATCTGTTGGGGATGGCTGTTGTGTCAATATTATGCTTTTATTTAAATTATTTAGCCTTCGGTGCTTATCTTCTCTGTCTCAGCGGGCCGCCCAGCCTTAAAAACTCCCGAGAGAAGAGGAGTGTAGGTTTGTACAGTACTGTTCGGTAGGTAGCTGAGAGTTATCGTCCGGAAATAATCAGAACAACGGTGAAGTACCCGTACGATAGACGGAAAGGAGTAACTCACCGTGACGGCCTATCTCTCCAACTAATAATTTAACACCGGAAAAATTCGCGGATATTGCAACGTCAAGCATCGTTGTTCTTTCTTCTCTTGTGGTAATGTGTAAATGTGATAAACTCAATAAAGGAAGGGGTTAACGTGTAAATAAACGTAGTCCCGAGCAACGTCGTTTGGATTGTGGGCCTAATAATGCATCGGATAACTGAAAAAGGCCTGAGTGTGTTTATAAAAGTGTCATCTTTTTTACTTGCCAAAATGCACAGTGACTCAGAAAATGAGTGGGTAGATGGATGACAATAAACCTGTTTTTTTCTTCAAAAAAGTTAGTTCTATACATGCAATGATCCTGGGAAATGTGGGTCAGTAGGTAAACAACATGGCGATTACGAAGATGCGTGTTACATTGAAAACGTCATGTCAGAAGACGGGAGATGTTAACATACAGGTTTGGGAAGATCCCTACCGAAGCGATTTTGTCTGGATGTAGAGGGAGGAGGAGTCAGGAATGCGGACACTTTAAAAACCACAGGGCTTCTGAGGACGAAACACTCCATGCTGATACCGAGGGTTCCAGAGGTGGTGTGACTGGGAATTCCTCCATAATTGCTGGTTTCAGCCTGTTGATCGGAATTAAATCACGCTTGTCTTTGTGGCTTACAGTGAGTCTTCGTGTTCTTTGTGAAGACCTGATAAGGACTAGTGTGTGAGGGTTGCAATGGTTGACGCAGGTCATTCGTACATACAAAGACGTGATTAGAGGGCGATAGCTTGGCTTGCACGTGCACAGTTGGTGTTTGCTATCTAGTCTGCTCAGGAAGTAGCTTTCCGATGTGGTGCGTCAAACGAGCTGTACAACCGTCGCAGTCGTACGGTGCTGAAGGTGCAATTGAGACGAGTTCACAACGAAAAACGAGTTCGGCTGCTGTGGTGTTTAAGTTCTCCCTGTGTTCTGTAAGCGTAAGAGAACTAACGGAAATGCCTCTTTCTATGCGGGGCTTACCTGCACACTAAGAGGAGCATTTTGCTGACGATGAAAACGCTCAACCATTTCATTTATGTTACGAGCAATCGGATGAAAGTATTGAGGCGTCAGCAGGTGTTGAAAGCAGAACGACAAAAGGCCAGAAATACAGACCTTATTTAGTTCTCAGTACGAATATGAGAGCTGAAAAAATGTGAATAAGAAACATCACGGTAAGCATGCATATAAATATAAACGCGCAAAATTATTGCGTCGTTCGCCGCTACCAGGGAATATTTGGGGAGAAATGTCTGGATGAATGAGGACTAAAAGGCGTCTGTTTCAAAGGCAATAGGGATTATCTCTTTGCTGTTGTCGTATAATAGTTTCATGGTTTTGGGTGTGATCGTCATTTATCCTGGCTGATTCGGTGCTTCGAACAGGTGTGTTCTTCAGTTCGTAATTCCTCTGTTGGGGCGATAGGTTCATGTTGGGTACCGACGTTTGGGTTATCGGAAACTTCATTTTCGGATATGATGGGGGCAGTGTCCCCTCCTGTTGCAGCAGACTGTCGAATACATGTATTCTCCTCTCCGTTGGTAAATCAGATGTGTGCGTACTGAAGGCTACACTACAACAGTTGGAATTCATCCACCAAGAGCTCGTACTTCGATGATCGATTATATTTCTTGAATAACTCCGAACCAAGAATGGACATCATCGTCATCATCATAGCAGCCATGTGCCGAACCAAAAGGTACTATGGCTCGCGCCGCCGTTCACCTCAACAGCGACGACGAGGAAGAAGAAAACGTTACTGAGAAGGTTGCACATTAATAAAAGAAAACTAAACGGAAGAACTAGAAATGGTGTGGATGTTAACACTTTGCTGAGTGGGATAATCAGGGTCTTCATATTTCTTGACCACGTTATTGCGCGACCACCATATGGTTTCACCCAACTGTTGGTGGTCTCAGTGTACAATGCCCGTTGCGGCAAACAATCACATAACACACGGAGTACTTGACCAAACCATCGCAAGCTGTGCAACGTGATTAGTTGACCAATTGATCGCGCATCCCAAACATTCTGGAGTTCGCGCCGTCGAACGGCTGTGTTGCTGACGTGATCAATCCGATTAATGTGGACTCATTGGCGGAGACAGAGATGATCAACATAGCAAGTCTGTTGATATCTTCGTCGCGAATAGGCTGATTTTCCGAACCACAGGACACAAGCATTATATACTCTTCCTTTGGGCGACAGCCGAACGTCTTTCCGACGCCGCAGATGACGCAATTTGGCAAAGGCAACTTATACCTTTGCTATCCTCACTGCTGTCTCGTCAGCAATATTACAGGCTGACTAGGTGGTGCTATCCAAATATGTGAAACTGTTCACAGTCTCAAGCGGGTTACTTGCAGTGAAGAAAGTAAGGGTTGAAGTACCCCAGTCTTGAAGCAGCACTTTGCACTTTGAAGATGCGAAGCGCATTTCATACAAACTGACCCGGTCACTAACCTTGTCCAACATGGTCTGCATGTCTTCGGCAGAGGGGCTAAATAAGACAACGTCGTCCGCGTACTCCAGATCGGTCAGCGTAGCTCCGGGAAGAAGCTCAACACCATGCCCACTGGATTCCCGAAGCGCACCCTCCAGAATGCCATCCATGACAAAACTGAACAGGAGGGGGATATCAGACACCTTTAACGAACACCACTAGAATTGGTGAACGCCCGTGACAGTTGTCCATAAACTTTCACCCTGCTTGCAGATGGAGCACATAGTGGTCTCAACAGATTCACCTATTTTCCTGCATCTCCCTTACAATGAAGAGGACAGTAGTGAGTTGCGAACTTCAGCACAAAAGGCGCTAATGCGCCACTTGGTGACCACCCAATGCAACTCATCCAGAGACGTCAACTGAACACATCGCCGTCTGCTTCCGGTTAAGCCACTCTATTAAAGATTGTCGCTCACTTTAAATTAATCATCTTGAACCAGCTCATGCTGTTGTTCGCGTCCGCCTCCTGTTCTCGTTTATTCAGGGCCTATCTGTCCACAACCAGATATTCAGTTGGGATTCGAGCGACAAGAGTACACGACAGTTAAACTGGTTGGGTCACAACAGTAAAGTGATGCAAACGAACACCAGATAAAGACCTAGAAACCTATACTAACATATTGCGAAGCGGTCTGTTGGAAGGGAACACTGCAACTTGTTCCACCTGCTGTGACTTTACGACAGCCGAAAGTAGGATGCTTTGGGTCAGTCGAAGTTGATCACAGCGGACTGCATTCGCTTGTGATTTGTGCAGCAAAAACTCCGGGTAAACAGGATAACCAGGCGCTACATAGTACCATTGTCTAGTTTCATTGGTGTAGGTTGATGACGACTTGCCACTCACTCTAATCTTTACATCAAAGCTTTTTAGTCGGCAGACTTTATTGAAAGGGACATAGATCTAGCTCAAATTTTGGTCTAAGTAAACACCAATTGACGATGAGCGTGTTAACTTACCCAGTGCATGTGCGTCACTATTATGTACACATCCATAGAGTGTATTACATCGTAAATCATCACAGTCAATGCACACAACTCAGTTTTCAAGAAGTTGGCAGTGATGTAAGGAAACTGGATACAGTAATGCACATAGTGGAAGCTACTACCGCTGACAGCTACTGTGAAGGGGTTGCTCACTGAAAAGTCGTTTGTTGTGGAGGCTATGGAAGTAGTCCTTTAATAGTGTATTTCCAACAGATTTTTCCTCCCGTGTTATGTAAATGGTCGTCATAGGAAAATGTACCTCATGGGTTGGGGTTACTGTAATGAGGAGCACTGATAATGAAAATGACTTCTTTATTATGCTGGCCTGAAGTGTTTTCCTGAAGCAGCTTATCGAAGAAAGGGAGCGGTTGTTGGTAGCTTCATATTATTTAGTACCAATCACTCTCACATTCCATTTTTACGATCACTGAGTCTTGATTTGTTTACCCTACTGATTACTTTTGAAATTTTCCTAGATCATTTTGAATGTTGTTATGGATGCGCATTTCTCTGAGCTATTTAAAAAGCATACTATTCCGGAGTTACAGGATCTTTTGAGGATCAGAAGGTAGGTAGTCTGTCGAAACATTTCCCCCATCTACATTAGGGGCGAAGTGGAAAAGAAAAAAGATGAATTGAGATATCTAGTTGGTGAACGGCACAGAGATGTAATCGAAGCGTCTGACACCATCCAAGCCATGAAAAATCTCTCTGAGACGGTACTTGTACTGATCTATTCCTCACTGTAATGGTTCAGATTGCGAGTTCCGTAGAATCTCTTGCTCGTCGTTGCACATTTTGGAATAAACCGGTTGAAGCTTGTGTCGAGTTAGTCGATCCAACTTTTTGATGTAATCTTAGCCCTCAAAGGTCGACATTTGACAATCGTCTCATTAAGTTATCCGTGGCTGCTCATCTGAAATGCCTGTTGGATATTCCGGAAATCGTTGGTTGATCGAATTATTTGCTAATCATACTTGTTCAATACAGATATGGAACTTAATGGACGCTGGAGACCATCTGACGGCTGTTATTTTGTGTTACGTCGGTCGACACGTCTCAACCAGGCTTCAGCTAAGCAGCGAGACGTGCTCTGCCGACCTTGATGTGCTTGTTTTTGTGAAGCGATTGTGGAATTCATTGGTGCAAACAGAGTCAGCGGTTTTATCCGCCTGTCGTCGCAGGTTATCGGCTCTTCCACCAACCGTTCGGGTATGTACGGGACTTCCAATTATGCACTTATTTTTCAACCAAAGGAACTCAATAATTCACTTGCCGCTCTAGTACTCTTAACTAACTCAACCATGAAAGCTGCCTTGGAAGAATATCTTGCGGGAAGAAAGGTGAGTGCTGTTAATCGACGACCTAATTTCCCACCTTTCTATCATGATTTATAGTATAGATTCATTTGTCGTAAGATCAGCAGAGGACGTATATTGCGATATGATAGTGTTTCGTTCATCCTCGTCAGTTAGAAACTTAGAACGTGCAGGTTATGTGCACCAGACCAATAGGCAGACCGCGAGTGCACAAGTACATTCACATCAACTATTATGTAATCATAAACACAACAGTGTGGTGGGTTACTGTGTCTACTTTTGTGCACACAACACCAACTGACAAGTTCGGGTGAGCACAGATTCGCCGAAGACGTAACCTTATTTTGAATGAGCTGACTGGGTTAACTTGGTGATCAGTTACCATAGGATGCTTATAAATCTGTGTTGTGGAGTTTCATTAGTTTGTGGTTGTTGCATCGTCAGCTGTTTTGTCCATTTCATGATAGTTGCCTGTGTGATCGTCTCCGCAAATTCGTATGAACTGGTACACAATTTGGGAGACAGAAAAGCTGTACAAACCGCATCTGCAGTTATGTTAGAACGGGTCCTCTGGTAATCTGAATCATGCGTATCTGCGTGGTCACATATGTACGACTTAGGGCAGATTACAATTTGTATTTGGTATCATTCGCAACTAGTCCCGTTTACAAATACAAACGGCAACATATGGTGGACAGTACCGTCATTTCTCCAATTTTTTCTCCATAACATACAACTGTAGTGTGGTCATGACTTCTTATATGAAGCCAAGTGTATTTGCACTTTTAATAAGTTATCGGTAAAACGAGAGATGTTAAGAGAAACGTCACCGACAAATTGCGGTCGCAGAAGCTTACGATAAAATTAAAAAAAAAGCTGTTTGAGCCGTTTCAGTGTGCTACTTTGTAGTCACAAGCCGGCGTTGTGCTTACAAGAGTAACTGAGGCAACCCATCGAGTTGTCGCGAAGTCAGTTACATAGCACTCGATGCCAATGTGTACGTATCTACCCTCTGCCTGTGTCTGTTTGTATGGTGTACATAATCTGTATGTTTTACGTTTGCAACTGATGAGGGTAGGTTAACATCGTGGCACGTCTGTTCCGTCTGCCTTAATAAATTCGGTAAGGAAAATTCATTGTTCCAAGGTTCATTTTTATTAGTGATTTACATTCCTTTTGTTTTTGCTACTGCCCGTTCTCTCGAGTACAATAAAAGCTACTACATTTAGTTGTCTCGAGGCTGTTGACTTATGGTTATCCTGACTCTCTGACCTCAAGTTTTGATTACTGATTGTTTGATACACTTGCATAACAGTTTGATACAAGCAATGAGTAACTGTTAACAGTTAGTTTGCTGAAGTTCTTTAAATTTATAAACGTTCTACCTTAGAAAAGTCTAACGCTTTATAATGTCCGCATGTATAAAGTGGATTGGTGATTCGTCGCTAGCCGCTCAGTTCTATTTCGTCTTTGGCTTTTTGATATCTGCAACAGTGATCTGGTACTGTGTACTTATATGTTTATTTAGCTGTTAAGTTTCTCCATGTCACGCTGTCAGCTTCAGACTTCAGTTGACACTGATAATTTTACTGAAAGAGATTGTCGAACACTGACACTAGATTGCCGCTGTTGCCTGTCTAAACATGCCTTTTTAACGGTGTATTTCCTTAGATTGCCCTTGTTCAGCTGTTAGGCGATGCCAACCCTCGTTCTGCTACACCTGATGGAAAACAGCTGACCACGCTGAACTGCTCATTGCGAAAGAAGGTGGCTTTGATTACAAAGTTTCTCCTGACTACGTTAAACTCAGTGGAAGCGATTTTTCACAACGACCACGAAGTCGATCCAGAGGCACGTTCGATTCCTTGTGAAGGTGCTCTGAGTCGCGAACTTCACAAACTTAAAGATTGGGTAATGCACGGTACGTTTTGCTTCCATCAGATAATTTCGCGTTTTTTAAAATCTACCTTTCTGATTACACAACTAAACTGTCCTGCGAAGTTGGCCTCTTCAGTTTGAATCTGACTGACTTCCAGATTCTGCGTTACCCGCTCTTCTACTTACAAGCGGCTATCCTGCTCACATTTTACATTCTGTTGTTCGCTTTTAGACGCAAATTTATGGCCATGGTTGGCTTTCTTACATTCGTTAGAGAAATCACCAGCTGTATATCTTCATCCACCAAACTTGAAACACACACGGTTCTTTATTTTTATGACCTCATAGTGGACCTTCGTTGTCAGTTTTTGATGGAAAGGATTGTTTTATCGCCAAACGCACTGTCATAACGTCATCTTTTTTGAGTACTCAACTACCCAATCGAGAGAATATCAGAACAGGAGTCTGAACGGCACTAAGCGATCTCAGTTTACTGGAAAAACAGCACCTGTTTATCGCTATTATTGTCGCTATTAAGCGACAAGCGTTTTCGCTTTTTGATTGGCCGGTTTGTTGCTATGTTGTTCCACGGCCTTGCATCTAGCATCTTGGTTGTTTGAAACGAATACGCATTCAACAGCGGCTATAATTTCGTCTGTAGCAGCTTGTACGCGGAAACTGACTGGCTGGACCTTCTCCGATTAAGAAACCGCTCCAATCTAATTTCATCACAACCTTCATTCTCCATCCTCCATTATTTTGATGCAGGTGGCTTCTTCGTTCTATCTTCTCCGTCACATGGAGGCGTTAAAAAACATAACTGCGATATTTTTCAGTATTGAGAACACCTTGTTCGATGTTCACAGGTCATCGTATTTGTTTTACTCTGGGCATACTGATGCAGATGGCTGAGTGTGTTACTCTTGGTGCCACGCTTTCTTCCACACTGACCAGTTAACTGAATAGTCTAGTCATCTTCATTCGCTAACGTTATTTAGCTGCTGTTCAATTGCTATTACATCGTTATCTATCCGGTCGTCTGCGATTGTCGTCGGAAAGCGTGTTGTGTTTTCATTTGTGTTCTGATGTACTAGGCGTAGCGGTAGTCACCTACGACCTTTAGCAAGAGAGGACTAGAAGTGTCGGTGAGCAGTAAGTTACATCGGGGGATTACTCACATATTCACATGAGTTGGGAATAAAATCACCACTCATCTTACACATGAAAATCCGTGGAACTGGAACGACTGTCCAATCAATTGCCGATCATTTGTATAAGGACCAAGACAATGTTTGCGTGCTACTGAATGTTTTTGTTCCTGGTATTGAACATGTGTATAACAAGAGTCAGTTTCTGTAATAAGTTCTCCCTTGTTGCCAGCAGCTTTTTGAACACAAAAGGTGATACCGTGATCAACCCAAATATAATGAGGTTTTTGTTGCAGCTGTTCAAAGACGGAATCATCCAGAGTTTTTCTGAAGGACAGAACCTTGCAATTAGAGGATTTAAAGGCCACACCAAACTAACGAGTAGAAGTCTCTAATCTGTCTAGGATGTTCTTAGCTCATGAGTTTTCACAGATAAAATCACTGTCCTCTATGTACTCTCTCACTCTCCCTTTGAAAGTTAAGTGCTTGGAAGCAATTCAATAACACCCTCCGCAATCCGATAGGGTGCACTTAAGGATCTCGTTTCCTACAATGTTAACTAGAAAAGGGTGACGGTTGGACTACTTTACCGCACCTTATTTGAATGCTGAAAGCCAGTGATACGCTGTCATAGGTACCAATTCATCCCGAGGTCTGATAGTAAATTGCTTTCAGGATATTGGTTTACTTGTCGGACATACCTCTTCTTGATTGGCAGTCCCAGAGTGCCGTTCTGTCAACCGGATGTCCAAAAAACATGATTTCTAAAACAACAGTTGTCGGCTACGTTCAGGACGAAACTCGGCCTGCTTTTCGTGTTTGTGTTGTTTGCGCTGTTCGCTAAGTTTACGAAGTACAATGGCTGCAATCAGCTGCGACGTAACAGAAACCAATGTAATGCCCTTTTTGAAGATAGGATGACGTTGTCAAACTCCAGTCATTTGGAGCGATTTCCCTGACCCATAGTTTCTGGAGCAGAGCCGTCAGTTTTTTGACTGAGGCTGGATCTTATCTGTAAAGAGAACAGGAGTGAGTTCGTCCTGTCCGGGCGCCTTGTGACGTTTCAGAAATTCGATCTCAAGTGAGACTTATGTTCCTGGAGGCAGAGAAACGTCAACAAACCAGTGAACACATGGGGTACCCAAACGCATAATCGACGGTGCTGGTGGTCAGCTAGGCTGCCGTTGTGAATGCCTTTCCCAGCATCCAAAGCTTTACTGAAGTTTGTAGATAAGCTCGTCACTCACCCCGCAGATTGTCTCGCTTGCACCTAGCTTCTTCTTATCCGTTGTTTAGATAAGATAGAAAAAGCTTTCGAGGGTTCCCGCTAGCAGCGGCCTTTTCCGCCTTGACAGCTTTTCGCATCCACTAGGCCTCACCACCCTATTTCTGTTGCTTCCAGAGTTCCGGGAGAATTTTCTCGCAAACTGAATTATAGTTGATGCCAGCAAGCGACAAGAAATTCCAGTAATCGCTTAGAAACTCAGTGGGTATCGCCTGAATGTACAGTGGCACCACTCGTGGCACTATCACATTTATGCATTGCATGCCGTATATGTATCCATTGTGCCTCATTGTCGTCCGATTGGTGGAATCCCAGAATGGAGGCTAACATGCTCCAGTATGTGTGGGGTGCTTGTATTCCTGCTGATGGTAAATACTTCTATTTGTGTTTTATGACTGAGTGGCTCCCCATGAGTGCGCATGTCAGGAATCTACGTAGGTGTTGTAGATTGATTTACAGTCTTGGGAACAGCCACGTCACCAATGGTTGACGGCAATTTGGTTAGTCTGTGTCCATGATTGACTCAGGGATGCATGTCCTTGGGTGGTACATTGACGTCTGGTGTGTCGAAAACCAGTAGTTACCGGAAATGGACTGTTATTGACGCGGGGCTGAAACCAACGTTCATCGTTGTTTGTTTGACGAGTACGCTAAGAGTGCGGTCCAGCTCGTAAACGCTTATTCCGCTTACCTTGTTGTTACAATCTTCAGCCAGTTTTTCAATGTCCGTGCGCCGCGCGGTGTACAAGAGGTTGGTGATTTGTTGACAAAATATCATTTTCGACTGTGTTTGGACTACAGTTTTTGGAGGCAATGCCGCAGCCACATTCGGACTGTATTTGTGATGAGTGGTTGTCGATGTTGTGACCGAAAACTCAAGTTTGATGGCTTAACAGTGGCTTTTGACGAGTATATGGTCAACCTTCGGTTTATCTTTGTATGTGCTTAGGCATTTCTGTCATCGGTTTGGTCAGTGACTTGAACCGTGTGGTCTGCAGACAAGTGCCCATTGTACGCGTATGATGGGGCGGCTGACGGAGATTGGAGTTGTAGCATCACGTTAGAATCCTGAAGCTATTTTATCAAGGCCGCAGACATCGGTGATGATATTGTCTAATATACATACAAGAGCTGTCTGTTGACTTATTTACATGAACGTTTGAACACTGAAGGTGGAGAGCTGAATTGTTGTTCGGGGGCAATTAGAAGCTTGTCGTGGCCAAGCAGAGAGGTTTGGTGTTCTGTCACTCTGACTGTGACGTTCGTTGCGAACCGCAAATGGGGCAATGCTCTGCTGTGTTTCTGACAACTAGTTTGAGGAGTCATCATATGAAAAATCAGTTAACCAGAAGGTGGAAAGTGAGAGAGAACGTGACGTAGGAGCTAAGTCGGCCGCGAAATATTGTACAGAGAGATGGTAAGAGCGTGAGACAAAACCATAGATGCCTTGAATACTGTTCACCTTTGGACACAACCGTCGCGTTTACACAGAATTTTTGGGGCGGCTGTTTCCGCAACGAGACACTGGATCCTTATTTCGTTTCTGACATCTACAGTACAACGCCATGCGACTTACAAGGTCGTCTAGAACACTGTTGGGCTGCCGAAACATAGATAAGATCAGTTGGGGCAACCGTGGCTCGAATCCGTAATCGTGTTGTCGGTAGTAAGGCGTTGCGAACCCATTTCCGGTGATAACCACAGTGAAATAAAGCAGGCGATTACTCGCATAAACTACCGTGTCATGATACACAGTATACACCACACAATCCTTCGCTAGGGTTTAAGGTAGTTCTTCAGCAAATCTATCCCACTATACTTGCTAGACTCGTGCTTCCACGATGTAAAACGTTAATTTGCCAAAGATGTGGCGTTCGGAACAGTACGTACTCACATCGTTTGATGCTGTTCCCTCGATCCATTTCATTTTGACTATTGTACCTACTGATTTGATCGCTCAAGACTGTTGTTGTGTTGCACGTCCTGACTTCTCAAACCCAAAAAATACCTGTTCCGAGATTGTGGTCGAGCGACCGTGGTACTTTTTTGATTTATTTGCAGGTTGCATGCTAAAAATGCATTGAACTGTTTTTGAGCAGTCGGCGTTCTTGACAGTTGTTCTCTTACTAGCAAGAGTCGATGAGATCTCCCACTCATCTTCTGACATGCCCGTAAACTTCTCAAGGAGTCTATGTGGAGAGGGTCTGCCTACTATCATCTTTGGCAGAGATATCCTCCGCCTGCATCAAAGTACTAAAGCCAACATTTGTTTCTATACTCAGGTCTGCAAGCCATCGATCACTAACTTCAATGGAGTTCGAAAATCTTTAGTGAAACCCCGTCGGAAAATGGTCTACAACTCTTTATATTACCCGAACGAATGTGGAGTGTATGTTGAATCACCTGAATGGCTAAACGCCGTAGGGTATGCGAACTATCCTTCGGTTTTCGGTCCGCAGCAGATTTAGAACATCGTATTCGATCAGTGTAAAGTACGGAACTGACACTACATATATATGATTTGCGCTTTATCATCATGGGAAATGATCGTTCTAGAGAAAAATCTGCAGAGTGACAAATAATTGTGATGTTTAAAGGAGGTGCTCGACTCAATGGAAACTAAATTTCCTATAGTATGCTGTCGGCTGATAACCCTTCTGGCGTGTGTAAATGGCAGATGGCTAGCCGCTTTCACTCAATTTCTGTTTTTATCTATTCGCAAACTGGAACGCACCCAATTACCTTCGATGGTCTCAGTAAACACTGTGCTGAGCATCAAAGTCGGGGTAGCAAGTTAGTTCTCCGCCGATTTAAAAGCTTCCTCGTTGGTTTTGTCAATCCTACGGTATCCAACTCAACTCAGACACCACATTTTAGTACTTCCGAAATTCACGTGTTGACGAAGGCTTGTTTTCAAATCCATCAGCCTCTTCTACTGTGAATTGACCTGAAGCCTTCAAGCTTCTTGTTTTTCCACGATTTTCTCAGAAAAAGGTACCGGGTTACTAATCTGATGGACCCATACGGATGGAAGACACATGTTGCGGGATGCTTACACTCAATTTGCTGTTGTCTGTCGTACTCGGAAAATATACAGAGTATATGTGGTTTATTCATAGTAACAACACAAACAAAGAGGAATAGCCTTCGACACAAGTCACTTAAAGATGACATACTCTGTGCCACCATGAGTTAATGTTTTGTATCAACGGCTTTGTGCACACAACGCTGGTTGGTAAGTGGCACTGGCTGCTATTTTTAATTAACTTGGCTAAACCCTGTCTTTCGGGATTTTGGTTTATCGAAGTACCTGATCTCTACATATCCGTATGTTTTGCCTGCACGGCCAATGATAGTGAACGATATGCAGAATACAACCAACTAACGAACAGTTGCTATCGGCGGTCTTCAGTAGATCAGTACGATTATGTATACGTGTAAACTGAACATCACCCACAATTGATCGTAGCTGTCACATTCCCATTTCCATTTCCAGAGAAAGCACTAGACTCGAGTTTCGCTCTTGTTAAAGCTCGTCAGTAGTGCATATGCTTGCCACTTCGGGAGTAGAACTTTAGCCACGCTTGCATGAGGTAACCGTGTTGACCACTGCACCACTGACCTCACATTGTGTACGACCGAATTATCATATGTAAACACTCAACCACTTTCGGTTGTGAGTATTGCTCTGATTGCCTAATCGCCTCGAGAGGAGACACGATAACTGTCCTGTTAACTCCAATCAGTGGCCCCTCAACTAGAACTTCTCTCCAAGTTGAAATCACAGAAATCCTTAATCTGTTGAGCGATATTTTGATCAGTACTTATATATACGCCCAACAAAATTCAAACAGTATATAATAATTCAAACGACGAGTGACTAGTGTTGT
Source organism: Paragonimus heterotremus (assembly GCA_013368495.1). NCBI lineage: Eukaryota > Metazoa > Platyhelminthes > Trematoda > Plagiorchiida > Troglotrematidae > Paragonimus > Paragonimus heterotremus. The sequence goes on from LUCH01001349.1 coordinate 62,254, forward strand.
GAACGAGCGGTTTACGGGTCCGCACACGGGTACGCCGCAATGTTCGGGGTTGATATATATGTGCCCATTTGTCCCGGCGTCAAAATCCGGAGTCCAGACCAAAAGGTTTACCGAACGGTCACGCCACTTAACCGGGTCGGATGAGCGAACGAGCATAAAACACAGCTGAAACCACAGTCAGATTGATTGATTGTGGGTTGAGGAGGAGTGTACGCGCATTTACAGTCAAGTCGCTCGGCCCCGTCTTCTCAACGTTTTGGTCACCACGGTCCACGGCCGATAACATCTGGCTGCTCACACATGTCTCTGTTAGCTTTTCAGCACTTGAAAGACGATGCCGGACTGGGGACCAGCATTCACCAGTGAGTGCCTATGGACAAAAAAAGATAATATATTTTCCTTACGGATGAAACAGGTTTACACCATCAAAAAACTGAGCAAATCTTAACAGTTTTCCCACAGAATTTGAGGCACGTCATGCCATGCTTTTAGGTTTATCGCGTCATTTGTGAACCCTGGCGAGACGTATTATAACCATGCTGTCACAAGCTTCGCTTGGTGAATCTCATTTTTGTGATGTAATCACGGAACCGTGTCGTGTCACTTACTATCAACATGTCATATTTGACCACTACCTGTGGTGAGGGCCACTTGTTGCGTTATCGAGATCGGCGTGAACAGCTCGTTCAGAAAATATTGTCCAGGTTGAGGTGCTTTGTTTTCCGGAAACAACATGCTTCGTCCTGAAAAACGATATATCCGTTTAGTTTGGGTAGACCTTAAAACATTCGCATCATATGGATTTGGGTTGGGTGATTACTAACTAGGATACCGTGTTAATACAAGTGAGTACTGGTCGAATTGGAGAGGATGAGGAGTGTATCGCACTCCTTACAAGTATCGTGTTTGTTCGCAAACTGATTTCACTGGGACTGTACGGACTGTAAGTGTAGATGATTCTGGCGGCGGTTTGGAATCGATACTTTCATTTCACCAAAGACACGTCAGACTTATGGGCCCAGGGGTGACTAATTCTGTCTGTCTGATTCTGTTCGTGCTGAGTTATGTCAGATCGTATTTTTCGTAGTTCAGTTTGCTGGACAGCAGCCGCGCAAAACTAGGTCTGTACGAGTTTATTATGTTGGAACCGGATCGCACTTTCCGAACACAAGTAAGTGAATGGCTTGCCGGTAATGTGACAACTGAACAGCATATTGAACTTACTTCCATTTATACCGGTGTTTCACAGATTTAGCATGATGAACGTTATTGGCTAGTCCTGTGTCATCTATATGTGCTATTGGTCTTTTTAACTCATTTCGGTTGTGTAACTCTTTGCCGTAGTTTGAATCAGCTGTCGCCTGACACCTTTTTCTATGCGTGCATCTACTTACTTTCCTTTCTTTCTGACTTCAGATATGACCTGGTTTGCTGACGGTAGGCTGTACAAGCATCTTCCGGACGACGTAATCAATTATCGTCTCCCACAAGGTACTAACATTCAGTCTGATGATGCCGATCATGTTTTGGAGACTCCTTGTGGTATTCTGGTTCAGGACTTGCCAGTAGAAGTTTTACACGATCTCGTGGGAACTTGGTGGACCGAGTAAGTATGGCTCACATTGCATCTTATATGCGTGCATCATGGTGTCGCTAAGATGCATTAAAAGGTTCATTATCATTCATCAATGAACAGATATAATCTCGCATACTTGAGCCTTAGTACGGCTGTAACAGTTTTCCGAAGGTAGTATGTAACTGACGATGGTGCTCTGGTGTAAATTGTCCCTCTCGTTATTTTGTGGGTTAGTATTGGGTTATCATAAGAAGTAACTCCCAGAGGCGTTTGCGAAAACATTAGGTTTTTTTTACATCTGGATGGTGTGCACTTATTTAAACGGGATGCATGCGGAACCAGCCAGCGACATTAATGCCTGCCTTTGTTCAAAGTGGCCTCTCCAGATTGAGCTACACAACAGTACTAAGAGCTGGGAATTCTCACATGAATTCGACTGCCTACCCACTGTACGGTGTCATATAGAGCTCACGAAATAATGTAGGGCAAAGGCAATTGCAGTGGGGTTTTCTCCAATGGTCCTGTCTACCGCCGGGTATTTGGGGTACTATATACGTGCACACTTAAGTGGGTTGGTTAATTGAGTTCGAATGTTGGCTTTATGAAATCGGCTTGCGTAGAGGCTTGTGATTTTTGTCGCTGGTTAACACTCACTTTGTAAACAGAAGTCAAAAACAGAAGACTGCACGATTTATTGCCTGGCGAATTTCGCTGTATCTCATCGGGTACATACTGCAGTGTTGGTGTCCATATAGCAGAGCCAAACAAGGTTAGTGAAAAGAAATGCACGAGCGATGAAATTGTTCAGTTGCCATGGCAGTTTCAGACAGATGATCATGTGTTTGTGTTACCAGAGGAGTGGTTGCCACCTTCGAATAACAACAGCCTCAGCAAACTGAAGCAGTCGCCGGTTGTTAGTCATGTAGGTGAACTTGAAAGCATGCGTCGTGATTATCCTATGTCCAGAGGCCAGCAAGTGATATGTGATCGTTGATGTCGGCTGTTTGCGTTGTGCTGATGGCTCAACGACAGTTTCTAGGGCCAGTCTTGTCTCACGCTCCACTCCAAGCTGGAACGGGCTCGGCTACTTGATTACGAGATCGTCGTTTCGTTCTGCCCACGTAGATGGCCTAGCACCCACCTAGAAGCTAGTGGATACAGGAAGGTTTGACGTACGGAAGTAGTGGCACCTTCACCCGGGGTATTAGTGTTCAGCTAGTTGAATAAACTATCGTGACAGAACGTTTGACCGACTGCTGCTGGAAGTTGCCAACTGAGCTGTTCCATCACATCACTACCTTTATAGGTTGGCTGTAAGATGGCGCTCCGCTTGGGCACAGTTGGCTGTCTTGTTGAAGTATGGTCAGGCGTGCTGTGTCGCTCGACGGAATGCACGAGGATAACCGTTGGATTACAACACTGATTGCAGGTAGTGTAGTTCACTATGTAAAGTGTCTGAAGTGCATATTTTCTTGGGAACATGAAGGATTGTTCGAACCAGAACACGTTTATATTGTACTGGCGTAAAGTTGTTGAACCCAGGTTAGTGACCAGTCCGTTTGGTCTTTATGAAAACAAATCTTTCGATTGTGCTGTCTGATGATCACGTTATGGGAATGTCCAGGTGGGAGGCGCATCCCCTAACGAAATAGCCAGGACGCATCACGCCATCTCGATCAGCAGACCCAGTTCGAATGGTGTGGTGGGTGGTGGTATGGTTCCATTCAGCCAATCAGATTGCAGATTTGCGATCGAGCGTCTGTGCACTATCTGGACCGTGTTTTCTCGCGCTCCCTTGTAACGTGATTTGCCCTGACGTCCTGACTGCCATATATGACCGTTCCATTTGATTCGCTATGTGTCTGACTGTCATGGATGGTAGTCATTTCCTCCTATAAATTTAGAGACTGGTCCAATTTGGACTCGCTCTTTCAATAACAGTGTTATTGCGTCTCATCTGTTTCTCGGTTTTGGGTCAAACGATTGAGCGCGTAACCAAGGCGACGATCCAATATGTAGAAAAACAATAGTTTGGTCAGTTTCATGTTGAATCGACGGTAATATGTTTGGATTCGTCTAACGCATCGTTGAGTGCAAGCCCTCCGCGTCTTCCTCATTGGTAGTAGTTATATGTCATCTACCTATCTACGATAGAGCATCGCTCCTTCAATAATAGTAGCTGTTCCTGACGATGGACCATAAAGCTGTCTACCAAAACAGGACCGAGCGAATTCCCCATTGCTACAACCTCTATTTGTTGGTAATCTTCTCCTTGAAATAGGAATTCACTGTTCGATGTACATGAGAGAATTGTTCGTTCCAGTTCCGAAGAAGGCAAACCGATGTATAACTGCTTTTTAGCAACCCATTCGACAATTATTTTCACTATTCCCTTCAGATGAACGTTTGTGAATAGAGAATTAATATCCATAGTCGCAAGGTGACGTTCGTTGACGTTCAGTTCCTGTAGCAAGTCTGCCATCTCAAATGCATCTTTCACAGTGCACTGGGAGAATGTTTGCCGTACAGATGTAAGCAGCTCTGCAATCCATTTTGCTAATCGATATTGAGTCGCATTGACCATTGATATTATCGGTCTGGGTGGTATTTCTTGCTTGTGGAGTTCCACTAGACCTTACAGCTGCTACGTCTGAGATGCGCGCAGCATTCAGAACTTCGCAGTTGTCTCGTCAATAAAGTACCCTTTAAGAAGCTTCTGATTTTCTCTTCGAACGTTGTTCTCAAACGTGCCTGGATTATCAATAGTTTGTTTTGCTGTTTTCCTGAAGACTTTTCTTCCTTTTAGCTATGTGGTCCATCCGATCATGGTGTACCACTCCAGAGTCCTTGTCTGGCTACATTATTACTAGGTGTTCTCTCGACTGTAACGTTTTCAGCGTTGCAATGTGACTACCAGGATGTATAGATTTCTATTGCTTAGGGCTGGTACGACACCGGTGTTTCAGATGTACCAGTTTGGCTTTGAATCAGTGACGACTATCTGATATAGATATTAGACCAGAGAACTGACCATACAGCATCTCAAATTGGGCTCGTGGCAATCACTCCTCTGATAACAAAAGGACATGGTCGTCACTCTGAAACTGCCGTGGTAAATGAACTATTTCCTTGCTCGTACAAGCGTGCATGAGTTGTATGTGTGATCGTGCATTTTTTTTCACTAACCTTGTTTAACTCTGCTATATATACACCAATCCCACAATATGTACTTGATGAGATGCGGCGAAACGCTCAATTTGTTTAGACCGCGAAGGACGCTTGGCTCGGGAAGTTGTTTATTACATGAAATCGATTACAAGATATATGAAAACTGAACAACAGACGCAACCATTTTGACTGGCACATGTATTTGCATCCATTGGACGGCAATGCATCGTCATTCGTCCTGCTCATAAGTCACACACAGCGAGTATACACGTCTCCAATATGGTCCCTGGTCTTCCGGTCATCGAGATCTGCCATTTAATTTCCACGCATACGAGTCGCGTTATACGACTCACAAACGAAGCTGTATGTTGTGCAGAAAATTGATCCCCGCATTCCTTACATTCAGATTTCTTTGTAGTTGGTAAATTTGCCGGCCTACTTTATTCGGCTGCTACCAAATCAAAGTGTTTGATGACGGTGGTGGCGAAGAAGGTCATGCCACGGGTGCATACGTCGCTACTACTGCATGAAATCGAATCACTTTTTGAATTCTTACTGTTTTATTCCAACTTCTGAAGGAAGCTACTAGTTTTAAAACTATATCCACTCATTTCTGTTTATGGAAAGCCTGCAGTTATGACGATGTTCGTTTGCACTATATATCTTACCGTGTTCAACGCGCCTTACTCAGAATCCGATTCACTCGTTTTCAGCGGTAGACTTCAAGGTTCTTGTTGACCGAGATGATACTTTGTGTAGAAAGCGATCTCGTTGAAAGTGGCTATGACCTTGCGCTAAACTACTCATAACATTGGAACATGGTAAGCCATCTGAATACACCCCCGAGAGTTAGTGCTTGGTTTCGTACGAGACAGAAGTAAGACCACTACTCATCTTGGATATGGAAAGCCGCGGACGGTTGTCTGGCACCTGAATAAATGCCCTATCGAATAGTGGTCGGTTGCACGAGGTCCAACGTATGAGTATTTTTGTTCGTGGTGGTAATCTTGTGCACAGTCCTTGTCAATTCCCATAATAACCCTTGGTACTAGAAGCTTCCAGGACACAGCTATTTAAACACGTGAATGTTTCTCTACTTCCTACTAACCATTGAACGAGCTGGACCGGCTTACGAACAGTGTTTGCGCCGTAAAGTCTCAGACTACAATATTGACGCGGTTCACTCATTGTCATAGGCAGAACCGGTTCTTATTTCACACGTCACAAACAATGATGATTCTGTAGAATGGGTTACCTCGTTGGCGTCCGCGTGAGCATTGACAACTACTTGCGTACGATTTAGTACTTCACTTGACAACTATCTCTCACTTTGTGCTGATATGGTCAAACTTACAAGTATGTTTTCTTTTTTCCAAAGTCCTTGTTTTCGGTTGACTGTGGGTCCCCAATTTTATGTTTGTTGCTTTGAATTCGGTTTGCTTTCTCGTGCATTCATTAATTGAGCCACTCAGACTGTGGCGTTGCCTTTTCCCATATCTGTGACAAGACTGGTAAAACGCATACTCGATCACGGTAAAGTTTATCATCTCTGTTATGTGTGTTTATCCCTTTTGATCTACTACTATCGATTTTACTTTTCTGTTTTCATCAAAGTATTATCGCTTCGTGTCGTTTGGCCTTGTCTAACGCGCTCACTCACGCATCAAGCCTAAAGAGACTGGTAGCAACGCGCGCCTCTGTACTACGTCTACTATCCAAATGGCATCCGAATGACGGTTCCGTTAATCACGCGCTTCTGCGACGACCGGTAGATTTGTGGACTGAATTGTTCAGTGAGCAGTTTCTCACTCAAATTTCTGTGAGTGTATATTTTCGCGTTCAATCTAGATGCTCCTGTTGTACTCACTGATTTTCACTCAGTCCCGATATCATTTACGATATAGCATTCGTGTTTTTTGTTTGTGACACATCATGTATTTTCTCTAAAAGCGCAATACGAGTGTCTGCAAACTATTAAGTTACGAACTCTGGTGACCCTTGTGTTTTAGTACAAAAGAATGGGGGCCTATTTTGCTTGGCATTAGGAACCATTGGCTGTTTCTACAGGCCTCCATACAAAGTTTTATTCCTGTTGACAAGAAACCACTTCAGACAGCGTCGAACAAAAAATTGTTACTGTCCAGAAGGTCGTCATGGGACACCTCTCAGTGCTTAGAAGTGTAATCAAAATTGAAATGGTCTAATTGATGCTATACAGTACTTCTTGAGTGAAATATTTCATAGATAGAGAGGAGTTGAGGTAGGTTTGTGTGTGTGAGAGAGAAAAAACATTGTTGTCGGCAAAAAAAAGCGAAAGCGAACCAGGAAGGCTATACCAAAGAACTGCTCAAATCAGATGACCATTGTGCAGAGAAGGTCGAGAAAACCAGAAACAATGCTTCTATTACAAAGTCAAATGCCATGTGAGAATCAGCCCAGAGGAAAACTGGATGAGCTAGAGGTTGAAACATGAACTTATACCGTCTGCCATTGTGTGGCGTACACTGCGTAACTACACACGCATGCAATGTTTACATATCTATAGCACCTGGGAAATGGGATTCGTATAGCATTCATAATATTTCAGTGTATTAAGTGTTGAGTTGGTCTACATGCATTCATTTTTAATAAAGGCGCATGGATTTGGAGGTAATGTGGAACTTTCCTTGTTCATATATGCATGGGTACTATACTTGCATATGTGTACATTGTATGTGTACACACGGATTAAACATTTTTAGTAAACACAAACCATTGCCTCTGCGGAGGCAAGCATTGCGGAGGAGGATCGCTGCTTTTGTCCCATATTTTTCTTATTTGTGAATATCTTTGGTGACGAACATCAGAAATGGTAGTCTGTATATCTGAAAGCATGTCAGTATATGTGATCACCACGTAACTGTCCAGTTCACCAGCTGAGACTTGTCAGCTACTGAAATGCTCTCATCTGAAGAGGCCTCCTTCGCGTCATTAGTGCTAATTTGCCCATCATCATCATTATCATTATCCTCGTCCTCATCATAGACGGTAATCGATCAGTGGTTCACGTCGATGCATAACTGTCATACAGTCATTGACCGAAAAGCAGGATCTAACTGGAAAACAAAGAATGCGTAGGGGTGGAACTTAAGTGCTAGAACTCAAACATTTAACATCAAATTGCCTACACTTCTCAGACAAACAACCAAGCTATAAGGGGAAGTAATGTGCTATCAGCGAAACAGCTTCATTACGACTTTCGATGCCTAGTGTGATTGATCGCACTTATTTCGTAGTTGACAGCCGAACATAGACATCATTCACTCCACTGGACCCGATTATTCGCCATCCCTCCCAGTGTCTTTATCTACCGATTATGTGGGCTGCGAGGGCCCTAGTCTGCAAGGCGAACCCTACATACACTGGTCAATCAATCGTTGCTTCACCTCACTTTTATACATCGGGCCGTCATGTCTACCTCGCTCTTGGTGCTATTCGGTTACCGCGTAAACAAAAGTGCTTGGCCTGTCGGGCAACTAGTTGGCATCTCTAGTATCTAGCCTAATCATCTGTGTTTGTGCATACGTGAAGGTTGAGCCAGTGACTAGGCCTGACACTACGAATTATCCTCCTAATCTCACCATTGTCTACCTGTTGGTGCTACCCGATACGAGCGACCGGATTCAGATATCAATGGTCAACTGTTTGTACACGGTTCTCGTCTTCCACTCTGAGTCACCAGGCTTCGCAACTTTAGCTTAGCACCGGTGACACAGCCGTTTTCTGTACGCGATCCCTCTGTCTCAGAGGTACGCCTTTTGTCAAGGATGTTCTAGATCAGCGAATATCGCCCTAATCTTAGAGATACGAACACCTAGTTTATTCTCCATACTTCATGCGCTGCTTCTTAAGTTTCCCAAGTGCGAAGACCGGTCAGCGGTCTCCATGACTTCAGGACAGCAGCGTTGCAGATGCATTTTGCATTTTAGGGCTATAAGACGCGTTCCAAAATATTACGCAGAACGTTAACTAGCATCTAAGATTGTTTGTGCTACTTCAAAACTGTCGTCAACCTCAGTCATTCTTTTATCATGTTAGAGGTTCACGTCACTGATTTTATGAGTGCCAAAGACAGTCCTCTATTATTATGTCTATGACGTTGAGCAACAGTGTAATAGGTAACGACATTTAGGTGAGAAGGCGTGCGCAAATGATGCAGTGAAAAGGTGTCACAAATCCAAACGTAAAGATCGACTGCCAAGTCATAAAGTTACAAATTATTTTCGTCTTCCTCCTCATCCATTTCGTCCTCCGCCTACACGCATATCGAGCCTTGTGTATAGTTCGCAGCACATTGTGTGACCAGTCTGTTTCTAAACCAAGATCAAACTGAGGCTGTGTAACACAGGCACGATTTGTTAAAGTGCCCAATGTACGCCGACTATCAGTGAGCGCTTACTATGGAAAATGATTGTCTTTTTTTTAAAAAATAGATGAGGGAAGTAGCTGCTAGATTCAGGACCACGACTTTCTGCTTTTACGTTATTGACCGCAACGCAATCGAACCTATGTCGCACTGGCTAACTTGAAGTTCGTAGGTTAAAGTAACATTCTTGCCACAGTGACAGGTAAACCTCAGTTCAGCTCACTGATATATTGATGCCAGTGTTGGTGATGACAGTGATAATGTTTGAAAGCTCGTTTTGTACGATGGGAATATTATTTCTTATGTTCGCGTCAGTTGCCACATATAACGGCATCGAAACGCATATTAACAAATGAAGTCCCGGAATCCAGTCCTTACAAACACTAGTCTGTCTACTGGAAACCAGGGCAGGTCAGTAACTTTTGTGTATAGAGGACTGACTCGTTACACGTGACAAGCAGCACCTCAGGGGGTTTAGGGACGACTGGCTTGTGATGACGCATCAACATACTGAAAGCATTCGTCGGGTCAACTACGTTACCGGTCTCCAGTAGGTGTTTGGCCATCGAAGAAGCTGGTTTGCATTGTCCGGTGAGGCCACGTTGCGTCACATAACACATCAAGTTCTCGATATATTTGGGGGCGAGTTCTTTCATTCTGAAGCGCAGGGATTGATAGGGTTTACCGATGTGAACGTCATCGCAGCTGCTTGTGAACTGGTAAGTACAACGTGAAGTATGCAGTTCTGGTATTCATGTCTTAACCTGGGGAAGTGTGAGTGACCGGGTGTTACTGAATAAGTGCAGTGTAGTCGCAGTATACGTCCGTTGATTGACCTGCGTCACACGCCGCGTTTCCTTCATATGGTGGCTGCATGTACACGCTTTTCTTCGACGCAGATGTTTCTCGTGGACTCGCTATCTTTGGTTTGCCGGGAAGGTTAATAATCCTCAGTGAATAACAACTGAAGATCATAGTATCACGAACAAATTCCAGTTGGAGATCAGGTCTATCACACATACGTATAGCTCGTGCTCTGTGAAGTAGAAATCGAACTGAAGCGTTTTTGTTAGGTAAATGAAAAACTGTTAGGAATAAGATATTTTCCATCCCATGTGGTACCATCTTCTCGTCGATTAATGCTGATATTCAGAAAGGCAAGTGTATCTCTTTTTCCAACTCCAGTGATTAGCACAGGTTTGCTTGCGAAGAGTTCGATAAATCTAATCCCCTTTCTACTCTCTTTATTTTGAGTGAATAGTATGTGTCCTTCCTACCTGTCGATGATGAAACGAAATATGTAGTGCATTCGCGAGATATCTGTTATGTCGTTCAGCAACGTACTCCTTCATCCTCACCATCAACGTACTGGAGGGACTCGTCACCGAGTAGGTTCTATTGACCTCAATCCCTAGTACCTTGTTATCATTGGTGATGATGAGGTACTGATAATTTGACCTGCAGTCTTAATTCCTAATGATTTGTGAAGACCTCTTGAACCAACCGTGTAGTCAGAGTTGGAAATCAAATGCGATGAGTTCAAAGTAGGAGTTTGATTGCAACCCATTCCATTCCAACAGCCAACTCTGCTTTATATATATCTTCTGCTTTTGGGGTGTTCTTTTCACTTTTAGCGCGTCGTGAACGGAAGTATTGATCGCTGTTGGGAAGAATGGACAATCGCCGTGACTCAGCTGATGGATTCTTCCGTGGGAGATCAATCGGATTCCAGTGGAAATGCGGACAAGTCGAACAATGATCTGGTAATTCATATTTTATGTTAGGCTATTCAGACTGTAAGATGTACACTGTCGGAACACCTGGGAATATCTATCTCCAAACTAGCAGGCATCAGAACACTCCTGAGGAAAACGTACCTGCCTGAGCCTTATACTGACTTAATTAGGCATGACTATCACTGTCACAATGGCACACACGCAATGTATTACAGTAGCCTGATCACATGGAGTGTTATGGTTTCAGGTTTTCAGGAGAATTTCATTCACAGTAGGACATACCTGGGAGTAAATTACAACAGATGAGCTACCAGCCTGATAAACCGAAACAGCAAACACAAAATTGTTCTCGAATGTAATACAGGCGCTTGTGAATGCGCAGTGATTGCGTTTAATAACAGCAGTAAGCTTGTTATCTCAACGGGTTGGTTATCCGAACTGTTTTAAGTACTTTATCCGTCAGCAGAAAACGTCCAACCTGGGAGAAGTTATATTTACAAATGAGTATTTTAAATACCAATGATATCATTCAGGCGAATATTTTTCCCTTGTACTGAGATGATCGCCTCCGCATTCTTCGTAACGGTGATATATCTACTGTCTGCTACATTGATCCATTGTAATGTAGCATTACACTCAAATTAACCGGTCATGTTCTCTGACACTGCCTACTTGGGATGAGTGGGACAGGAGCAACCACCTGATTGGTTCAGATTTCATAAGACGCCTATTCTTCCCATATATCAGAAGGCATCTAGCCTATATAACCTTCTGGTTCTAAACAAGATTAGTGGTACGATAGTTACTGTTTAACTGACCATCCTGTTCAGTAGACCGTGGTCCCCGGGAACCAACGTTGATGTGTGCCAACCTTGTTTGAGGTATATGACTAATCTCTTTCAGTTCACACTTCGGCATACTCATCACCTTCCTTTGTCTTCTTCTCTTATGAGGTGCGTAGAGAACGACAAGCTGCTTTTCCCCCCGACTGACCAAATTTTCTTACTTTGTTCCACACTATCCTGATATGTTTATATGTGATATAACAACTATATCTAATATGCAGAAACCACAAGGAGTGACAAACGTTTCAAAATTTGGGAAAAAAGAAGTAAGACGGAGGAGGAAACAAATGTGGGAGAATAAATCTTTTTTACAACGATACACAGAAAAACGCAGCGCGTGAGCCATTGGCTTCTGTTCTTTGCCACATCAGACAGCGTCTTCAACCAAGTGTTCAGTACCTTTCGCACTTCAGGTAGGAAGCCTCGAGTGCCCAACTGAAACAAGCTTCAGAGCGAGTGCCTTCATACCCCGAACCGAAATCATATGCTGATCATCGGACTGTCACTTCCAGCCTAAATCACCGCTCGCGAATCAGGCACGATGCGACAGGCAATGAGTAGACATACGCAAGATGTGGTCAAGCTACTGAGACCTGTGAGACGAGATCAATATGCTTAAGAGTCGACAGTGTTTACCTGTTTGGAAGTTACGTTGGCGAACTTCGTCATTGCTGATACGGTATTCCCACAACATACTGCTAATATCTCGAAGACATCTCTGGTCGAAAGCGGACACTCTGTGAGCACCCTCCGCGCGAATGGAACAGGTTTCGGAACCGTACAGCATGACTGCACTTAAAGTGGCATTGTACACTCGGCCTTTTACAAAAAGACTGAGATCATGCCGACGTCACAGGTGGCATGAGTTAGCAAACGCTAACCGAGCTTTGGCTACGTGATTTGTGATCTCATCAGACATCCCGCCTGTACTGATACAGTTACGAAGGCGCACACGAACATCTCGACTACTTCTAAGTATTCATCACCAAGGACGAGAGCAGGCGCAGAGTCCTGTGAGTCTTGCAACAACACCTTGCACTAAGTAGGTGCAAGAGCCATAACAAACTGAGGCCATGAAGCCTCTTATCTGTCTAAGGTGCTCTGGGCTCCCGGTCCGACCACACAGACTAGGGCATTGTTGTCTGCTTACTCCGTGTTTTGAAGTCGAATACGTGAGAGCAGTTCCAAACAATGATTTTGCAGTCTATCAGGATACATTCTAGGATCTCTTCTACTGCAAAGTTTAGTAGGAAGGAGATGGCTGGACAAGCTTTTCGCATCTCACTTAAGATGATAAAAGGTCGATGAACGGCTTCCGTAAGCCCTGATCCTGCCCGAGGTCTGACGGTAAATTACCTCCACTTACTTCTTGAACACACCCTTCCTCAATAGACAGCCACGGAGTGCAACCAACTTTAAAGCCCCTCTGATGTCCAAAAAAACAACAACTAGCCTTCTATATGAATAGCGGAGTTCAAGCATCTGGCGAAGTGTGGTTGTTGTAAACCCTCGAAAGGATACGTTGGTTCGTCCGTGGTATAGTGGTGCGCTTGACAAAATTCGGATTATCTTCCCGGTAATAATTAACACGAAATATCCCGGTTCCGAAAATATCGTGATTGTTCCCGTATTTGCTTCCAAGACAAGCCAAAAGACGCGTGTAAAAAAACAGCTTTGTTCCGCCTCAAAACGTGTGCGACAATGCGAAAACACAAGGTGTTTATATGGTGCGTATTGATCTAAATATTTTCTCGAATCGTAAAGTAGAAGGACAGTTACGGAAAAAAATAGTTGGGGTCACTAGGCCACCAATGAACATAGTGGAATAAAAGTCGGACGGGTACAAAACTAACCAAGATTACCTCTTGAGCATTCCGCACAGTTCCACTCATTCTGATTGGATCAATCGTTTTTCTGGAGCACGGGGGTGGTTTTGGACGGAAAACAATGACCTCCTTAACAGTTATGATGTGATCAATGTAGCCACGTCCAGGACGAAACTCAGCCTGCTCCTCACGGATATGTTCTCTGCACGTTTCGTTTGGTCTACGAAGTACAGCGGTTCCAAGCAACCTGGATGCAATAGGAATCAGGTTAATCCTTTTGTGATTTGCACACGAAGCACGTGAGCTTTTTGTGAATTTTTGGGTCAGGGCCGTCACCTCTTTCACGAATGCTGGACCTTCATTCTACAGAAGAATTGGGAGAAGTTAGTTTGGACCGGGTGCCTTGTAACGTTTCAGAAACTTGACCTCGAGAAAAACTTCTGTTTCCGAGGGCGGAGAAATGTCAACAGACCAATGGATACAGGCAGATTCTATTTTAGTTGCTTCCAGAGTTCCAGGCGAGTTTCCCTGCTAACGGAATTATAATTGCTGCCATCAAGCATCAAGAAGTTTCAGTAATCGCTTGGAAACTCAGTGGGTATCGCCTGAATGTGCAGTGGCACCATCACATTTATGCATTGCATGCCGTATATGTATCCCTTGTGCCCCATTGTCATCCGGTTTGTGGAATCCCAAAGTGAAGGCTAACATGCTCCGGTATGTGTGAGGTGCTTGTATTTCTACTGATGGTAGATACTTCTGTTTGTGACTCAGTGGCTCCTCATGAATGCGCAGAGCGAATATGGCACATGTGAGTGCATGTCAGGAATCTACATAGGTGTTGTAGATTGATTTACAGTCTTGTATGCAGCCACGTCACCAATGGTTGACGTCAATTTGGTTAGTCTGTGTCCACGATGGACTCAGGGATGCATGTCGTTGGGTGGTACATTGACGTCTGGAGCGTCGAAAACTAGTAGTTACCGGAACTAGACTGTTATTGACGCGGGGCTGAAACCAACGTTCACCGTTGTTTGTTTGACGAATATGTTTGAGTGCGGTCCAGCCAAGACGGTTCACCAATCAGTGAGTTATTCGACAAAAGAGGGGGAAACAAGATAAATTGGTTTGGTGTGGTGAAATTCATAGTATGAAAAAACATGTCGGCCGACACCTCGGCCAAAGAGTCGTGACAGAAAGGAATGACAGCACTCACCATGAATGTACGTTCAAGTTCATAATTTTGTGCACAGGATACTTCTTTTTTGCCCAGGCTGAAAAGCCCTCATCCGGTTCCTTTGGTTAAAAATCGTTTTAATCCGCAAGATAGATCACAGTTCATTTGGCGCCAGTGATTAGTGATGATTTCGTTCATACGCCCATGCAGGTTACACGGTGCATCCTGGGAAATGTTACGACAGAAGCAACGTAGCAGGTCATGGATTCGCCAAGGAGGGCGGATCTGATGTAGATCTATCTAGCCAGGGAGTTCAAGAACGACAGGTCTATTGAGATTCTTCTCACCTGTTGCAAGGAGCCAGTGATCTATACACCCTTCCAGTAGGACCCAGCCATTCAAGATACCCGGCACACTTTGCGTACCCGTTGAAGGCGGTGATCACTGAGGCGATTCGTGTGCCTTCCTCGGTGGTGGTCCATGGTTGACGGAAGCTGGCGATGTCAGTACGCCATACGGGCAGCAAGCCGAACAGACAGCATGTTACCTAGGAACCTATGTACTCCCACTGGGGCATGTAAAATTCCTTTTTGGTGTGGTAGCGTACACTATATCGTAGTATCGTCAAAGAGAAACCTGACTGCCAGCCTTGAATCCGCCACGCCATGGTAATGCTACCGCTCATTGTCCGCGATTACTTGTGTGCCGGGAGAACCCCTTTTATTCCACAGTTAGCTTTCTCGTGGAAGGTTGTTCCGTAATCGGCGGCCTGGGGGCGCGTCTGACGACGTTTAGTTAGCCCACTCATTTATTCGATTACCGAGTAATATTTCCATCTGTGGTCTTTTTAGCCGTACACACGTTTTTCCAACCAGTTGCTTGTTCTGCTTTCTGAGTTTATCCGAAAAGAAGGTGTGCCTGGTAAGGATGTGAGATTCACTGAAGCTTTGTTGTTGATTTGTTGGGATCTCCTTCCATTGTTTGTTGATATGATGTTGATGTGCTGAAGTGCACTGGGTTTGCCTGATCTCACGTTGTTGAACTCTGTTCGAGTTGCAACTGGTCCTCATTTTTCACTCTTCCATGTTTTTCGTTTTTTTTCTGTTCTACATCCTAACGATTACTGTTAGCTTGTTATATTTGACTAAAAGGGACGATGGTCTTGTTTTTGTCGAACAGTTTGTTATGTTGATCAATTGACGCTAATTCTCCCGCTTACTACCTGTATCCTACATTGTCATGTGACCCCTCACGAATGACGGTTTTATATCCATTTTTTTGTTTTGTCGCATCAATCGTATTTTTCTGCTGATTGCAAGATTTTATGTTTGGACGGTTCAATGAGCATTGCTAGCCTCTAGAGTCATCTCTTATTTCCATTTGGTCTATCAAATCATTATCTATTCCAGTAAGTAGCTTGCTGTATGTTAAGCTACTTAAATTGTTTTTACCAGGTCGTTCGTACTATATGCTGACCACCTCTACCGTCCGACCGTTGCATCACTTTGGATTACGTTGATTGCACTGTTTACTGTTCATTTGACACCATGCCTTATTCAACTTACTGTCAGTTCAGTTTGGGTTTCCACGAAGAATCGCAGTTTAAATTTGATATATTTATCTTGTTTATTATTGTCCTGTTCAGTCATTGTCTTCATTCTAGTCTCTAACATCAGGTACCCGTGAGGACCGATTTATGAGCGTCCTCTAAGTTATTTGACGTTAGTCATTCGTTCTGTCAACATTGATCCGTCACTCGCATTTGGCAAAGAGACATGGTCGTATCGACTACAAGTTACCGATCGATTTTAAGGTTGTACAGAACCAACATCTGTTTTAGCAAGCATACATGGAGTAGTCGTCTATTATGACACTCATTTACATCCATCCGTGTTCAGTGATAGTGCTTTGTTAGTTATCGGTTTCGTTATTGATGACTTTTAAGAACAGCCTATAATAACAGTGTCCTCGTTGGTACTGATACCTTTTCAGCAGGCACGTTGTAATTCAACCAGTGCGGATCGTGTGGAGTTAATACATTCTTGTCTTTTCTGTTTCTTTGTTCGGGTATTCAAGCTTACGTGCTACATGTATTCGATTTGCTAGACCTTTGCTCCTAAGACAGACGGAAACTAACAAAAGCAAATACCAGGGCCAACAGCCTTCGGTATCTGTATTGTCAAAAACCAATCCAGTTGCTACTGAAAGGAAAGTTATTGTATGCTACTCTGTGTATTTGGCTAATTTTTGGCAAATAATTCAGCCAACTTGCATTGTTTTATTGTTGCTGCCTCTGCCAGAAGGCATACACTACTTAGAGTAAGAATATGGACAATTCAACCGTTTTCATGCACACTCTTCTGGGGAACCTCGAATAAGCGATCAACTGATCGAGTAGCAAGGTTGTACAGTCTGTGCCGATAAGGTTACCTTCTTTGTACGTCAGCTGAGGGTTTATCACACCAGCCATTATTTACCGAGGTCACCATTGAAGGACTAAGAGGTCGTCAAACAACGGTTTCGACCTGAGTTACTACGGTTCCAATTTGTTATTTTGATTAAATTCGATAAGTGTTACTTTACGGGTCGAAGATTTCATGCTTTCTCAGCTTTCTCATCGATTGAGATGGTGATATACCGTTTTGTTCAGTTCTAATTATTTCATTCTATTTAAACAAATTTTTATTTAAAGCCTTTTTCTTCTATAATATTTCTCGCTAACGTTGCCGTGAACGGCTGCTTGAATTATAGGCCTATGTATGTTTGAACTAGTCTCTCATTACTCAAAAGTCGCTCGAAAGGCTTTTGTAATGTTTTGAAATAGCCATCTTACACTGCAACTGTGTTTCGCCTCATAGAAGCGCAAAATATGCAGTTCATTATCGTTAGGGATACTTTAGAATTAGTGGAACTTTGAACATCCATGTTAGCCATGCTATACCAGAATTTCCAATCTACTCTAGCTGTAGCGATCGAGAAACGTAGGCCTTTCTGGTTCGTTTGATATTGATGTGAATTCTTATCTGTTTGAATTCAATGTGTTCGTCCTTTATTATCGGTCTCTGACAGTCCTTCGTAGTGTTTTCTTGCTCATGCTCAGTAAGGTCATCAGCTTAGCAACTGTACTGTCGATTGACGAGTGTATGAAATAATTGTTGGACTGATTGTCTTACGTGGATAACGTTTACTTTGCGGTCTAACTCTTATTCACGTTGCACACACCCGTTGTTCAATACGTCGGACCATTTGGTACGTGATCCTCTTTCCTATCTCGTTTTTATTCTTTTTTGGCTACCTATTATTAATGTTAAATGTTTTTGCTTACTCTTTTTATTTACAGTGCCTAGTGTTGCTATTCTTTGTTTAAACTTAACATATCGTGAGTACGTTAACACTGAATACCTACCCCGCTCAAGAGCTGTCTAAATTGTACTATTCCTGATTCGTCGCCCATCGGGGACTCATCATCGCTTAATCACGCTATGGTTGATGGTTCAAATCTACACCACATATCACTCAGTGTTTCACGTGATAGCTCCCATTTGAACGAACTTTTGTTTTAATAACCCTACCGGTCTACATATCAACAGAACGTTTTCGCGCCATGTATGCACTACATCTTTTATAATCATGATTCCCATGGCTGTTTTACTTTCCGTACTTTCTCTCACGTGTCTTTGATGTGTGGACTCTTACTTTTGATGTTTCATGCTTCATCTCTATTTTTTTAAATACAGAATGAGGCCGTTAAAGTGGACGATCTGGCTGCGTTTGTCTGGTCCGATTCAACACCGGATGTTTTCGTAAATGATGTTTGGACTCCTTTATCCTCGTCAGCCTACGTCCCCTGTGAGAATAAACCCACTCACTCTGGAAATAATAGTATCGAGTCTGGTTCGGCTCGTCTGGGTTCTTCTAACCTTGCACGTATCTTGAAACCTGACAATGTTGGTGTGATTGTGTTCTGTGCGCTGACAGGCCGTCCTGTCCCGTCTATACTCACAAACCGTTCCTCGTGCTCCTTTTCGACTGAAAGTGCTGCCAATCCACCTATTCACCTCTTGGTTTTCCTACAACGGCTATCAGTCAATCGTGCGAATACCACCGTCGTTTCCGCACAGTCAGACCCCAATACAAAGTCAACGGCTACTGGGCATTTCACGAGACCGACTCATTTACCACAAAAACTATCATTGGTATCGCCTGCCCTACAAAAGTAAGCTATATTGTTTGAAGATTTGACTCGAATTCCCTAGCTCTCGTGATATCACTGAAAATTTAAGTCCGCGTTGTAGTCTTCTCAAAAAACGCGACAAAATTTTAGCTTTGATAAACTTTTCATTCCTATGAAAATTAAGTGCATATTTCATTGAACACCCAACCGCATCAGTTCTCATGCGCGACTCTTTTCACTGATTGTATCTATTGTATGGTGTTTTCCCTCAATCTGACAACCTCTGGACTGATCGAATTTTTTCAACCCAGAAAATGTTTTCTTTAGGAGGTTGTCAGTTTTCGAAATAATTTCTGATACTTTAGAAACACTAAACTCTACGAAGGATTTTTAGTAGCTTTAAAATCAAAATCCTTTCTTCTTCATGAACATATTGAAAGTTATATGTTTTCTGGTTATCTTTGTCAGTGTACTTTCAGTTTTTGTTGAATACGTTTACTTTTAGGATCCTCTGATTATCATGTTTTCAAGACAGCAGTTGCGCATGTTTATCGGTCTTCTTAGCGGAGGTCTTGTCATGTGATTATTCTTTTTCCTACATCCCCGTCATTTTGTGAACCTAATACCCTTCTCTTCTGTTTCTGCTATGCCATCATGGGAATCTTTTCATCTGCTCAGAACAGTTTAAACGGTCCAGAACCATGCTTATTCGTTATTGCATACGTTTCCATAGTAAACACTTTTGGAAGCAGACTGAACAGTGCATGGTTGACGGGCCTGCTCTTAACTCATTCTTCCTGAACGTGTAAGACGGCTTGAGGAGAGGCTCCCCATTGTCTAAAGTATTTAGTGGTGGCTAATCGAAAAAATATTATCTCCAGATGGTCTTATCTAATGCGTAACACTTGAATTTCAAGGCTACCTGGACACGTATCGTTCAACTCTCGCTGCAATCTCGGTATTGCATACAGTTGATCACTCTGTTCTACTTGCTGAGCAATTGACCGTTCTGATTCAGGTTTAAACCAGAGGACACTCACGTGCTAAGCGCGGCGTACTCGTTGAGATAGCTTGACTCGTTATGTGTGCAAGTACCCCATAGACACATCAAGGCGGAGCATGCTGTAAATCCCACGTAACTATTGTACACTGTACTACAGTACCACTGAAACCCAATGGAGCATAGAACAAAGTTAAATTAATGTGTTGGTTATTTGATTCCGGTAAAGTGTACATTGTGTTAGCAAGGCAAGTTGTGCTTTCTGGAGGTGTTTTAAGAACGATGAATTTTTACTGAAGAGGATAGAGACCTGCCGTGGGTATCTAACCTAGAAAGGAACACTGTAGACCTATTAGTTTTGTTGTTCTATACTGCACCATATTAATGATGTATAGATTTAGATTTGAATTGGTCATTACAGCTTTCGTATTCCGTAAAACTTTCCAGGCAGCATGTTTCGAAAAATACACTAGAATTTCGCTCCCATTGAAGCTCAACAATAATCAAATTGAGTCAACAATACGCTTGATGAATCTCGAGTGATGATTTTTCAGCTTTTTAGCTTCTCATACCTTCAATGAACAAATAACAAGTAACTGAATGAGTTTAGGTCATATGGTAATAATTACAATCGATATAGATTTTTTAAAAATCATTGGTTCATCTTCGTGGTTAATTCAAGAATAAAAAGGCTGGTTTTACAGAGAAATTGAGCCAAACAACAAATAACAAAAGAACAATAGGACCGGGCTCGTGCAACTGGATGCTTAAACCGAGCACTAGTGGAGAAATCAGTATATTAGTTATGAAGTATTAAATTTAAGAGGAAGCGTTGTGTCAGGCTAGATTTTTACTGTGAAATTGTCGCACATTTTTGCACATTACTACATGATATATGTTAATGTTGCTACGTCTCATGGGTTTAGTGAGAAGCACACTATTGTTCGCCAACCAATCGGACAGCTGCACCCAGTGAGGAAGCACACAAACATTGATTAATCAACCGACCGAATGATGCGAAATGCGGGGAATGTGTTATACGCCGGACACAGAGTGATGGGGTTCGGACTTTGATGAAACCATCACTATTACGAAAGGACCGTGGCTTGTTGTTAACGCAAAACAATCGTTAACTATTTACCGGAAGGATATTAAGATATAGGTTCATGTTGTAAATGAAGGAATGGATATGCATTGAAGATGTTCTTATGTTGATTTTCTTTCATAGACGAAAGCAACATTTGATGTGTTGAGGGATTTACTACAGAGCTCTTCATAACCCAATCTTTCAAATAAATTGTCCGTCAAGGCGGATGGAGAATACTGAGTGGAATGTTTGATGTTTAACATCGCATCGTCGGCTTCTTTGATTGACACGGTCACTACGCACAGTGAGAACGAGAACTTGGAGAGGATTAAACCTTGTGGAACATCAGAGGCCGTGATAAGTGACGAGGAGGTTGCATCACTGAATTAGGTAACCGGGCTGTTAATTGTGAAGAAGTCGCTCAAAGGATTAACAGTCGGAGTCTGAGTGCTCAGGATTTGTAGTCAAGTCTATCTATCAATACTTTCAAACTCATCTCTTCCTTTGCCGGGCCACGATTTAAATTCCTGACCACGTTCTTGTGAGCCGACCCTGTTGATCATTTCGTCATTGGCCTTACATTAGACGCCTCAAAATCGTCGTGACTGATCACTCACTTACAGATTTTTCAACTAATTATGCCAATAAATTAATTTTGTTTATTGTGCCGGTTATGGTATTTAACACTAATTCAGACCATTCTATGGAATAAGATGGGTTTTTTAACGGAATTTATTTAATTGTCGACAGAACTTCAAAACTGTTTTTCTGTTTCCTGTTCCATCGATATAGCTGATAGGACAGTTTCTAATTTTTAGATTAAACTGTGGTCTCTGCAGTGCAGTAACCTCCAGCCTGTGACCAAACCTCTTCAGACGAAAGTATCTATTTAGGCTGTGTTTATTGTCATCCAACATCGTCATCATCATCATTATCGTGAACTGAAGTACATGATCCAGCTGTTTTACACTTATCGTGCTGGCGGTCACTTCCTGAATTTTTTGTTTCAAAATATGCAAACCCTATTTTTCCGACTTTTTACACAGGGATGTAATAGTATGCCGATAGTATCAATCGCACACACAAATGTCAGTTCTCTTTGGTGCGGTAAATTTTGCTTTCGCTAATGAAGATGACTTTTGACCCAATTATGTTGATAAATTAATGGTTACATAGCAATATCTTCATCGCCTTCCTATATACACTTAACTCACATATGTTGCTATGAATGAAATTGCGAAAAAAGATGGATTTTCAAGTCAATCTCTCTGTGTTCATGATTTTCTTTAAACTTTCTAACCTTGCCTTCTTCTGTCCTGAGAAGAACTTATGAATATAAGAAGTTGAGTCTAATGTAGTCCTCTTTATTTACCGCAAAGACTTTCAAACGTGAAGCTATTCAGGTCACAATCCTTGTCAATGTCTAGACTTGGAAGGTTGTGTATTTAACAAGAAAAGACAACAAGAAATAGCAAACTTGCCACAACATGAGAAAAAAGTAATTTGTAAGGTTGTGACGTAGCGCCCTGGTCTGTACATTTGGAACCACTCGATGATACTGAGGTTCGCAATTGCATCTCGGCTCTCAATCGTAATAGACCTGCTGGTCCAGATGATATTTTGTCGGCACTTTTCAAAGAGGGTGGAGAGGTGTTAGTAGAGGCCTTAACTCAGCTGTTTCAACTTGTTTGGACGACGAAGACCATACCTCTGTGCTGGGGTCAGGCGATAATAGTTCCCATATTTAAAAAGGGAGCCCGGGGCTCTTGTGAAAACCATAGGGGGGTTAGTTTGACCCCAGTCGTTTCAAGAGTTCTGGCATCTATTGTACTACGTTGACTCTCTACAGCTCGTGAGGTAAACATTAGAGAAGAACAGACAGGGTTTCGCCCTGGGCGGGGATGTATAGACGATATTTTTATCCTCCGTCAAATTCTAGAGCAGCGACATGTGTATCGTCGGCCAACGATTGCCATATTTCTCGACTATAAGGGTGCGTTCGATTCGGTTAATCGATCTACACTTTTAGAGTCAGTTAAACGCAGAGGTGTACTGACTAAGTATGTGTACATACTGTTGGCGCTTTATTCCCATACTACAGCCCAGGTTAGGGTTTACGGTGAATTATCTGACAGTTTCAGCACCATGAGCGGCGTTCGTCAATGCTGTCCCCTTTCACCATTGTTGTTCAATTTCGTCATGGATGAAGTAATGAAGGAGTGTCTGCGGCACTCACAAAATGTCAGCGTAAATCTCCTACCTGGTGGAAGACTGACTGATCTCGATTATGCTGACGACAAGGTGTTGCTGTTTGACAACTTTCACGTGGCACAAACAACGCCAAATGCAATTTCGCATTCTGCTAAATACTTCGGAATGCGCTTTGCGGCCTCAACATGCAAAGTGTTTGTGCAAGATTACTGTGATTACGTAGATTCAATGCTAGAAAGTGAATTTATGGAGGTTGTTGACCGGTTTGTATACCTGGGAAGGTGCATCAGCGACGGCGACGGCGGAGGTGTAGGGAATGAAATAGAGGCGCGTATCTCTGAGGCTTGAGTGGTATTCGCCAGTCTGCGACACCTTTGGTGATCGAGAGCTATCATCTCTGTGTATGAAGCTTAAGGGTCGCGTATAAAAGTCGACAGTGATGGCTGTATTGCTTTACGGCGGCGAAACTTGGTCGTTCAGGATAGAGGAAGTGAACTGTCTTCAGGTATTTGACCACCGATGATTACGTTCGGTCGTTGATATCGGGTGTCTCCGGCGAGTAAGCAACGAGGAGGTTAGGGAGTAGTTATTTGGTATTTATTGTCAAACGAGTTGTTTTTTCTCCAGTCACTACATCTGCACAGACTTAGATGGTTAGTTCATGTATTAAGGATGCCAGCTAGTCTTGCGCACCGAGCACTGTTTGTTGATGTTGCGGCCGACTGGCGTAAGGTATGACTTGGACAGATGATGACCTGACGTAGGAAAATGAAATCGTTGATGAAGGGGTTGGCTACTGTAGATTGGGTTCGTCTCCCAGGTTGAGGCTCTCGCGATTCGCAGTGTCAGTGGCTTGAGACATTAGGTGAGATGGCAACTAATCGAGCTCAGTGGCGTGAATGTTTTCGTTGTGTTTATTGAGTTGTCTGTGAAATCGATGTAATTATTGACGCGGAGCAGTGGAAGCCGTGAGGAAGCTGTCTTGCTGATGACGCCTTACCTTTACTTGTAGATCGATTGTTTGTTTGCAAGGTGTAGGCACGTTGATTCTGAATGTTTGAATATGGACGTCGCTATTTTCAGTTGTTAGATCCATTCCCCTCCCCTTCTTTTTTTACTCTCTTCTCGTATAGGTTTTTTCTTTCCTTTCTTTTGCTTCGTTGTTATGTGGCAGTTCGGCATCATTGTGAACCACTGATGTATTGCTGTCTGTGATGATGATGATGATGATGATGATGATGATGATGATGATGATGATGATGATAGGTCGTTACAAGAGGTAGAAAGATCGCAATAATCTGCACTAAACCTGGCGGTTAATCTGGTTACTCTTACTCAATTTGTGTTTGTCACTTGCGTCATAGTTACTGCGGGAGAATGAAATTCGTTACATCTTCAGTCGTGGTAACTTCGAAGGATATCTGAACGCATGTGCGTATCTAACAACAAATACTGCACGCGGAACATTGTTCATTCGATTTTGAGAATATCGTTTTAATAGCTTCACAGGTTGCTTCAGGAGGGAGAAAGATATTTGTCTGCACGTCTCTGTGCTGGTCGATAAAAAATGGTGTTGGATGATTTATAGGTTTAAAGAAAAATTGATTAGAATTGCATAAAAGATAAGTTCAGTAAAGTTCCTCGCTGCAATCATTTTTGTAACGAACACTGAAACACACTAAATCTACAATCCATCAGATATAGACACAATGGCCTGTGAGACTGAACTAGAATAACGGTTGGGAAAATTGTAGTGCTGGTTGTCTCACATATGTGAAAGTCGAGTAATACGTTAAAACTCTCAACCAGTTCAGCCGTGACCTCAGAGTTGTGTAATGCATTCCAGTCTGAACAGACCCCAGTTATGAGACAGTTTTGTCTACAAAGTAACCTGCCTGTTCCACTACTCAATTTCAACGAATCACTTCCTGAACGCTCATTCTCATTTAGTGGGAGCAGATGTGCCAACGGATGACCCTGGATGGTGAGCATTTTGTAGGTGAGAACTAGGTCTCCTCAGGAATGTCTGTAATCCATTGAGAAATGAAGTAAATCTGTCAATCTTTCTGGGTAACAGGTTTTCTCTAGCTCCACAATTCTTCTGGTGGCCCGTCTATGAATACTTTCAATAAGTACCGAATCATTCTCAAGATAAGGACGACAGGCTCGTATTATCGTTTCCAGGTGTAGGCAGATTATGGAAGCATGTACACTGGGAAACGCTTCAAAGTGGAGGGTTCCGCAAACTCCTCCTAGAAGGTTCTGGATTGTTCGTGCTTTTTAGCCATAGCAATACAAATTTAAACTGTCTGCCACTATAGTCTCTTTTGTACGGTGACACTAACAGCTTCGTATCTCCAGGGTAATAAAATTTTGATGGCGAACGTGCATGACTTCACACTTGTTGATAGTAAGGAGCAACGTATTTTACATGGACCACTGATTTAGGCAGTTCAAATCGTCTTGTAGTTACCACGTTTCCCGAGCATTCTGGAGCCCACCAGAGCTTTGTCTCATCAGCGTAAGGTAACATCGGCGATTTGACCGTACTAGGTGGTTCAAGGTCGAAGAGAACGAATAACAGGGATCCTAAGATTGATCCCTAAGGAACGTCGCTGTTGACTGAGAACCACTCTCACAGCTGTTCATTCAGCTTGACGTTGAACCTATGTTCATTCAGATAATCCTCTAGTCAGTTAAATGTGCACTTGTCAAGATCACGAATGTTCAGTTTCCGCAGCAAGGTGAAATGGTCAACCCTATGAAAAGCTTTGGAGAAGTCAAGATGAACCACGTCTATGGCTAATCCTGCCTCTGCAGCCTCCATCAAAATTTCAGGAGCAGTCAGCAGATTTGTGACACATGAGTAGCCCCTAAGAAATCTGTGTTGTTCCTTGGTAATTTGTTGGGTATCTTCAACCTGGACTGGTAAACAGTCATTTGACAAGAAACGACTGAAAAATGTTGTAAGCGGTTCTGTTAATACTATGGTACAGCTTTTCAAGATGATAGGGGATATCAACTCTGGATCGGATGATTTGTGGGTTAGTAGGTATGGAATCAGTCAGGATCCACGGCTATATGCAATCTATCGGGACAGCGGTAGACCTCTTAATTCGGGCGGAATAAGACAGAATATTGAATGTCTACTCGGATAAAACTGATTTTGTACATGAACAAATAATGGTTAGCAAATTATACAGGTCACTATCAAGTGAACTCTGAGCAGGGAATTTAACCGTCTGCAAGTATCAGTTAATAATGTGGTAGCGTAAATAGTTTAGTAAGGCAGTACAAAATAAACAAAATGGAGGGTTCAAGTGAGAGTTTGTAGTGTCGGTGCAGAGTGTTACGTGTAAAATTGTGAGGAATGTTCAATCAATATTTAATATATTCAACTAATGGGGATATATATATATATATATATATATATATATATATATATATAAAACCTACAATACGATAGTTTGACCAGTGGGGTGTAGGTATAGAATCAGTTAGGATTAGCGTTGTTCAGGTCGTCGGTTGCGGTTCGGTAGCAAAGCGTTAACGTCGTGCCTGATACCGCAAAGGTGGCTGTTGACGGGTATCTATTCATGCAGCGCTTCCTCTGTATGTGTTTAGGGCAATTCCAACACTGGCTTGGCCAGTAGTACGAGCCGCATGGTCTACAGACAGACGCACATTGTACGCACATGGTGGAGTGGCAGACGGAGAGTGGAGTTGTAGCATCGCGCTAGAATCTTGAAGCCCTGTTTCAGTAAGACGACAGATATCGATAGGGAGAGTCTTCAAAATACGTACAAGAACTGCCTGCCGATCTATTTGCATAACTGTTCGAACGGAACTGATGGAAACTTAAATGGTGCTCGGTGTGCGACTAGGACGTTGTATCATTCAGACAAAGTATTTACACAGTATCATTCTGGTTATGACTTTCTTCGCGAGGGGCAAATGAGGTGTGTGTTTGAAAGCGGGATTGGAGAGGGTTCACCACTCAGTGGGTTATTTGATAAAAGGCGGGGAACGAGTCAAATTGATTTGGTGTGGTGAAATTCAACATGGAAGCAAAACCTCCCGCTCTGAAGACTTTTGTGCAACGCCCCACATAATGTGTTAATGTACAGAATAAATATGGAAATCTGTTAAATGTCATTATTTTGCGTTGTTCTTTTTTAGCGTTTGCAGCTTACTAGACGATAAGCTTGCGTCTGTTATCCTGGATACCAGTACATCAGCCGGACGCGATTCGGTGGCCATCTGGGAATTGTTGCGGTCGGCTATGGAACGCTTGATTTCAAGGTGCAGTCTTGCGTTTTGCTTCACGTTCTGTCGATTACTATCCTTGTTTTTGGTCACGTGTTCTGTGACTCAATTTTCATTTGATATCTAATGTGCCTGTGCCGCTTATTCAATCGTGAAGCAAAACAAAATGTACTCCTTATTGTCATTCAGCTATTGTCTCTAGATTTAGTTCTGGGTATCCTCCGGTGTGTTTTACGTGCGAATTGCACCCGTGTTGCATCGGCCGTCGAACACCGTAAAACGAATCACTATATTCTACATCCACTCTCATGATTAGGCAGCATTACACCACTGCTGACCCCGCTTTATTGTCATCTACAATTGACTTTCAAACCTACTATTCCCATTTTCTGATAGTTCACCAGACCGTATAATAGTTGTGGCTAACTTCGTTCGCCTTATCCCGGCCAGCGTCATTTTCCGCGTTCCAATTTCCGAAATCCCTTTGTCTCACACAGTTTGCGGTTGAAGATTCTAGGATATGTAGTTGCTGATCTGATCCATTGGCACTGTTTCGTGTCTTTCAATGGCATTTTTCGGTGAAGTAAGGAGTATTCATGAATCGAAGCAGTGAATACCGCAAATATTGTCTCATTGTTGTCGGTTCTGTGTTATGAGGTCGCGCTAACACTTTTATGTGCCCTAAAATCCCCTTTGATGTGCCGGTCACATGTTTAAGGCTACTCAGGGTGTTTCTCTAACATTGTCGTATGTCTCCAGAGCTGATCAGCCTAAAAGGGTCAAACCAGCATATTAGGGCTGAGAGTGAAAGTGAGAAAATCACCTTGAACTCCTAATATTTGTGCGACGGCCTACACTGGTAAGTGTTCTAAGTAAGTGGGCCCAGCGTACACTCACCATATACTACTAAAACTCTGTAACTTGGGGTTGTGTACTCCATCTGGGTCATATGACTTCTTTTCTTCTATCAAGTATGTCCTGACCTTTATGATTCACTGTTTGCTGGACCAATTCACTTAAAAGGTCTTTCAGTGTAATCTTCTGGCTCCACTTTGATTCAAACTTTGCCGACAAAGAATGGTGACGACGGATGGTGGGCCAGTTCCCACCTATACTCTCTTTAGACAGAACATCTAGAACAGAGAGTGATTGATGCAAGCATGTCGTATTGGCGCATCAGTATCAACGTTAAAATAAGGTGGGCTTTTTTGTGCTAAATACTTAAGGGTCGTGGTGATGAATAATCAATAGGTGGGTTGAGAATGGTCAATGTCAAGTTCGCGAACAGGTGTTTGTAAACCTAGAAGATCGAATTCAGTCGGTTGATCGTAACCGCCTCATCAGATCGCTGGAATTGTGAGTCGGTGAAGTAATGGGATTCTGAACGCACAAACTGGGTCGGTAGCGTGACCCATGGTCATGGTGTGTTTAGTTCCTGCTCACACCTGTTGTTTGTGTTTCTTTGGATTGTTTCAACTTCAAATGTACCCGGAGATTTAATCAGAAGTAAAAACTTGGCGAACAAGCTCGGTTTCGGTGTGTCATGTTCAAGCCAAATACAATACAATAATTATAGAATTAGTTATCAAGGCAAGGTTGTATGGAGCCTAATACGGTGTGACTCTAGTGTCATTTGGCGATTACAGATATGATTACTATTGGTACCGTGCCAGTTGTCCCAACAACAGGCCATGGTAACCTTAGTGCGTGAACAAAAGATTTATGTGCGCCCAGATTGGGGTTTTGCAGCCGGATTCCGATCGTCTCCGCACCGGTCAAGATACGACATTTCACAACTGTGGTGTGAAACCTTTCGTTTTTGTCCGGTCGTCAGCCAAGCTGGATGGGGTTCGCGTATTATCTCGGACAAGCGCATTGTTGTGCGGCCAATGTTATCTGCTCCTCAGGTACAAGAGACTGAGTAGATACAAAACGAGGTAGCACCACTGGGCACTGCTTCTTTGAGGTGAAGGCGTATAAATGGCTTAGTCTTAGTTGTGTAGCATAAAACGTTTTCATCAGGGCCGTGTCGAGCCTTCTCGTCAGCGATATGCTTGTTAATGCGCCATTATAAGGCAAGTTTAAGTAGATGACTTTCCCTTCGACAGATAACTCACGGTCTTGCGGTTCCTTCCGTTGCATGTTTCGAGCTAGGATTTTGTCGAGATATCCATTAGCACAAAACGTTTCATGTAAAAGCTAGAGCTCAATGTGTAGCATGTCCTCAGTACAAATTTTGTAAATTCGATTTGCTAGTGTAGGGCTGGTGTAGGGCTTAAATTTTTGTCATCCCAACCTGAAAACGTGCGAATTTGGAGCCGATGTTTGTTCTCCATTTTCAGACATACGTATCAAAAGGGCTGTTTTATGGGAAGTCCGAGTGGTCTGGTTAATACCTGAACTCCAAGATTTCACGCCAGTCCATCGTAAACACGCGCTAGTGAATATACTAATACTGGCGAGAGGAATTTGTCTTGGTTGTTTAACTGTGATCCAAGAATGCTTTGTTGCCGATCTAAAAAGGTGACCAAATGGATTCATACGTGGCTCAGGCGACACCTACTTACTAATATATTGATCGACTCCACATACACCAGTCGCGTAGTATCTTCTGAGGCCTTTTAGGTCGTTCTTCTCCTCTGTATTACGACAACCAGACTGGACATTGACGCGATATGACGGCTTGCGCATCTCGATGGCCTATTGGGCTAAACTGGACGGTGTGACCACCTCAACGGTAGAGTTACTCATATCAGGCTAGCCAGTAGGTAGAGGTCTGACAAACCAGTCTCCTGATCCTCCAGATTGGGAGTTGGAATAAGTACCAGTTATGGTACACTGCGATTCACCCACTGCCTTGCGGTACAGGCTTTTGGGCCGAAGGCTTTGGTTGGGAACCCTAATCGTTCTCCTGTGTATGTCTCGGTATTTTGGCGGTATCTGAGCCCACACACAAATATGAATATTCACAATACTGTTAATTCCATACTTTATCGGCCGTCTCGTAGTATAAACCGGCTCGCGCTGTCTGCTGCATACAGCAAGATGGATAGGCGAAAACATGTTACTGCTGACCCCTCCCTACTTTCCTATCAAATTTATCCCTCTGGCCAATCCCCACTCCCATTTCTGGTGATCACTCTGCAGGTCCCACAGTAGATATAGTTAATCATAGTAACACTCTGTCCCTAAGTTCCCTGCTCTTACCACTTAGCCTCATGCCTCCCCAGTCCCTCGATTAGACTTAGAATGCAAAATAGTATAAGTGCTTTCAACGTTAGCACTCTAAATCAGATAGGTCAACGGGACGCTCTCGCACGAACGTTAGACTCGTTGCATGTCGATGTCTGCTGCGTTTCTGAGACTAGAATTCAGGACAGTAGTCAACGTATGGAACTAATAACACCTGCACTGTCTGCCTGATACTGGTCATACACTTCGGGTGATTTCAGGGCTGCCGCCACCGGTCGAGCTGGGATAGGTATAGTTCTCAGCAGGACGGCTACAGCCGCATTGGTAGATTGGATTTTTGTTGACAGCAGACTTTGTGCTGTCTAGTTGGCAGGTTCTACTAGAGCCAGCTTTAGACATAAAACCTTCAGGATTCTTCTCGTGTCTGCTTATGCTTCTACTTATTGTAGTGACCTCGGCGTCAAGGACGTCTTTTACTCAGATTTGCCTGCTTTCTCTTCGAAGATACGAATGCCCAAGTCGGCCGCGTTAGTGACTTCCAGCCCTATTCATGTAAAAGATTTACGCTGACATCACATCACTCAGATAATGACGGGCGACTATTACATCTGTGCACGGAGCATAAGTTGTTTTTAGCCAGCACTAGTTTTAGACATCATGCACATCATTGTTATATTTAACGCCCTCTTTCTCCGACTCATGCCTGGTCTCAGATAGACTACATAGCCGTTAGTTGTAGTAGTGGTGGTAGTAGTGGTTCAATTCAGGACTGTCGTCCCTTTTGGAACACATACTTGGATTTGGATCATGCGTTGGTACGTTGTCGTGAGACAGATAACACACTCCTCTATAATAAATCCAGAAGATTAGAGCGTTAGGCGGAACACTTTGAGGGTCAATTTAGCTGCCTTCCTGCCTCTATTATGTTATCGCCACAAGGTTACGGTGTAGCACCCTAGTCGGTAAGTTTGGAACCACCCACTGAGACTGAAGTTTGCAGTCGCATTTCGGCTCTCAATCATAATAGTGCTGCTGGTCCAGATGATCTCGTGCCAGCACTTTTCAAAGAAGGCGGAAAGACGTTAATAGAGGCCTTGACTCAGTTGCTTAAACTTGTGTGGACGACGGAGACCATCCTTCCGTGTTGGGGTCACTCGGTCATGGTTCCCATATCCAAAAAGGGAGCTCGGTGCTCTTGCGAATTTGTTTGACCCCAATCATTTTCATGGATCTACCACCCATTATACTTTGTTCACTCACTGCGGCTGGAGAGGCAAAGATTAGGGGAGAACCTGCGAGGTTTCGTGCTGGGCGGGGATGTGCAGATCATATTTTTAACCTTCGTTTAATTATGGAGCAGCGTCATTTGTATCGCCTGCCAATAATTGTCGTATTTTTCTACTATAAGGGTGCGTTCGATTCAGTGGATCGATCTACACTTTTAGAGTCGCTTAAACGCAGGAGTGTACAGACCAATTATATGAATATACTGTCCGCACTCTATTCCCATACTTCAGCTCAAATTAGTGTTTACGGTGACCTGTCTGACGGTTTCAGCTGTCCATGCACATCCTTTTTGTTTAATTTTGTCAGGGATGAAGTAATGGAGGACTGTCTGCGGCACTCGAATGATGCCGATGTGGACCTCTCACCTGATGAAAGACTGACTGATCTTAATTATGCGGACGACAAGGTGTTGCTGTTTGACAACTTTCACGTGGCACAAACAACGCCAAGTGCAATTTCGCATTCTGCTAAATACTTCGGAATGCGCTTTGCGGCCTCAACATGCAAAGTGCTTCTGCAAGATTGCTGTGGTTACGTAGATTTATTGTTAGATAATGAAGTCATAGAGGTTGTTGACCGGTTTGTATACCTGGGAAGGTGCATCAGCGACGGCGACGGCGGAGGTGTAGGGAATGAAATAGAGGCGCGTATCTCTGAGAATTGAGTGGTATTCGCCAGTCTGCGACACCTTTAGTGATCGAGAGCTATCATCTCTGTGTATGAAGCTCAAGGGTCGCGTATAAAAGTCGACAGTGATGGCTGTATTGCTTTACGGCGGCGAAACTTGGTCGTTCAGGATA
The DNA here is from genome assembly GCA_013368495.1 of Paragonimus heterotremus. NCBI lineage: Eukaryota > Metazoa > Platyhelminthes > Trematoda > Plagiorchiida > Troglotrematidae > Paragonimus > Paragonimus heterotremus. The sequence continues at coordinate 95,004 of LUCH01001349.1, forward strand.
GAGGAAGTGAACTGTCTTCAGGTATTTGACCACCGATGATTACGTTCGGTCGTTGATATCGAGTGTCTCCGGCGAGTAAGCAACGAGGAGGTTAGGGAGTAGTTATTTGGTGTTTATTGTCAAACGAGTTGTTTTTTCTCCAGTCACTACATCTGCACAGACATAGATGGTTAGTTCATGTATTAAGGATGCCAGCTAGTCTTGCGCACCGAGCACTGTTTGTTGATGTTGCGGCCGACTGGCGTAAGGTATGACTTGGACAGATGATGACCTGACGTAGGAAAATGAAATCGTTGATGAAGGGGTTGGCTACTGTAGATTGGGTTCGTCTCCCAGGTTGAGGCTCTCGCGATTCGCAGTGTCAGTGGCTTGAGACATTAGGTGAGATGGCAACTAATCGAGCTCAGTGGCGTGAATGTTTTCGTTGTGTTTATTGAGTTGTCTGTGAAATCGATGTAATTATTGACGCGGAGCAGTGGAAGCCGTAAGGAAGCTGTCTTGCTGATGACGCCTTACCTTTACTTGTAGATCGATTGTTTGTTTGCAAGGTGTAGGCAGCTTGATGCTGAATTTTTGAATATTGGCGAAGCTACTTCTCACAGTTCGGTCCCTTCTTTTTTCCTTCTCTTTTTCTCTGCAACGTCTGTTTTTTCCTCGTGGTTGGGTGGCAATTGGGCACAGTTGATAACTGATGCTGTATTGTTATCTATGGTGATGATGATGGTGTTGTTGATTATGATGAAGTGTACTTCAAATATTTCCAGCCCAGTCAATCCATGTCCAAGCCCATGTATGTGTAATTTTGGTTTCCGACGATATTTCTAAAATGACAATAAATCCAGTGAACGTCAAGTCGGTTGTGACCTGGTGAGACAAGTGTATGTTACTGTCTCATCACACCTTCTCAGTGACTGTTGATTGGTGTATTCAAGTTATTTACGTGTCCGAACTAAAGCAGTAGTTATGCAGAAGTGATTAGACCCAGGCGTTCCTGCTTCGCACTTTGCTTTTGGTTTTATCTTAGTTCAAACTGTTCTGACAAAAATTTATGGAATGGTACTACGTTGAATGCTGGGCCAGCTCCTAACTGCACTTTTTTGTCTGTTGTTTTCGAACATTCACCTAACCAGTCGTTCGGTTCACCTTCACAAATAGATTATAACTAACTAAGTTGCGACCGTTAGGTATCTGTCAGTTATCGTTTCTGTTGCACATAGATCTGATCTACTTCTCTCATTGATTTATTTCCGTAGTTGTGTACGATGGATTCTGTCGGTAGCTTACGGTTTTAAGTCAGAGAATAGAGTGAACTTGGAAGAGTACATACCTCCCATCATAGAACCATCTCGTGGCCTTCTGCTCGGTCGTGCCTGTATGGCTCTCATGAACCTATGTCCTTCGATCGGGGCGGCTTTGGTGGCGGCTACAGGGGTTTTGCTGTCTTCAGAAACATCGACAAACGTCGTCAATGAACGAAAGGACGGTTCCGAAAACACAAAGTGGGTTTCCGCCGGACTTAATTAACTGTTGTCAGTGTTACAGTGTTCTGCGACTTCTACTATAATAAAACACTTGTATGACACACATAATCGTTGAATTTTCCCATACGTCCCATTTATTTTCTGAGTTTGTTTCTCCATCTTTTTCGTTTATAACCATTAGCTGTTTAATAACGAATATTCTTCTCCCTCTGGTCGTACTATATCATTCGCAGAAAGTACACCTGACAGCTGGTGCTGGTCTCATTTGCTCGTTTGTTTGACATACAAGCGCTTCTGCCAGCCCGTTAGTTTCCACCACGTTTTAGCAAAGTACTAGCCACAACATATATATATATATATATATATATATATATATATATAAAGTTGAGCTAATCAGATGTTAGGAACCTTGCAAAGGAGCACATCTCCGCTTCGCACATACCTCTCCTGAAGTAAAATTGTCACTTCATCAACCTATCAAGAGCAGTTATTGGCCAACAGTCATACACCCGATTCGAATTTAACTTGTCGCGTACTTGATCGAAGGGCGACACTCGATCACTGTATCTAACCACCCAGTCAGGTCTTCATATTCCGTATTTTCGTCGTTACTGGACCAGCTCATGATCTCAGTCAGCAATGTCTAGTGAGATCAACGATCTGCCGGCACTCGAAACACATAACTCAACGATCGCACACCGCTCAGCTGAATTATTTGACCAAATACCGGCGTGTCTGAAGACTGGTACCGACAATCAGCTGTGTTTACATGATTCTTGTATCTGATGGTCATAAATATTGTATGGTATGATCCACGAGAATTCAAACGACACTTTTTCGACTTCCGTCGAAAAAAGGGAGCCTTCTTCTGTCGCATAATCTCATGCCGATCTCGTAAACTAGACATATGGTACAGTTGTGCATACGAGGACAGAGTTGACTTTATTTTTACTCGGACGTCAGGAACAAACTGATTGAGTGTTCACAGATTGTACTGTACATACGCCGAGATTGTTTGAACTTCTAGCTACGGTCTGAGTGTGAATAACTCAAATGACGAATGAATTATGATGCAATGACCTGTAGCGAATGAGAGACTTGCAGCTTTTTCTCATTTATCCTGGCGTATGACCGCTTAGTTGATTTACAAGGACACAGTTATCTGACGTTGACTGTCTCCACACTAATTGTTTCTAGGAAAGCCCCGTCATTGTGTTGATGTGATGCTAGCCCTCAAGGCGATTTTATTTTGACTGTTTTTGACACTATTAACTTCTGTTGAGGTGGTTTGCACACGACTGTAACCAGTATCCTTCTTTCTATTGGATACATTCTCAACCATTCGAACACTATGTAAACGCTTGTGAGTGGACGATTAATTTCAATGTTGTCAATTTTAGTAATACCCCCTAATCATGGGTTAATATATATCTTTTTTGATTAGCTACTTGTCACCGGCTACAGTTACACGAATTCGAAATTCTAATGATCTAGCCGTTTGCTGAAAGTCATTAATAAACCAAGGCGGGTTTTGGTGTTTTGTGGGTTTTTGCTCCACCACTGTCTCTTCGTGCAATCTGGAAAGAGTTCGGTCACCAATTCACTGTAACAGACTTCCAGACGTAGACCATGCCAGCGATGTTGTCTAGGTTTGTGCTGCAACACCTGCTTCACTAAATGACTTCAACTGATTAACTGTCGTTATGGTCTTTACCTTAGGTTGCTTCAGTATTGCTGTTTGCGATGATGATGATGATGTATGGAACGTTGGTGTACTCTTATAAGTAAGCCGAGCACGCCGATGTTTTGTTTCCGCTACACTGAATCGAACATGTCTTTCGAATACTAGTTCAACTCTTGTAGTTCTCTAGATTCTCGCATGATCTGGAGTAAACCGGAAATAATGACTGTATGGTTAGCGTAGTAGTCCCTTGGGTGACTGAAAACTATGACGTCAAGCTTGAACCTGCAGTGTTTTACTGGACTTCTAGCTGATACCCGTTGGCTCTTCTGTGGTTAGGCACCCGTAAGAAAAGTGGTACGAAGTTAAAATGACTAGCACTTTTATGGAATCATGTATCTCTTTTGCTCACGTTACATCCCTAGCTCTCGTTTCTTTTTTGTTGTGATACCCAAGTTTGGGATTAATAAATCTGTATCCGTTAGTATGCAGATCCACCGTGACTTTTTACTTCTTTGGAAATGAAATAACCTTAAATGTTCCTATCCTCATCTACAGACCAGAATTCTCTTGGTCAGACGTTTCTACCCTACGTTCCGCTTGGATATCCGTCTGCCAACCACTTCGACAAATCCTGAATCGTCTCACTGTGGATTGCCTGACCAGGGCTCTAATTCAAGGTACGCTCATGGATGAATTCCATCACCGTCTGTTATCCATTTGTCCCTTGTTCAAATCGGATCCAAAATGTACTTCGACGAATGACGCATCCAATGGAGAACTACAACGGCCGTTGAATGTTCCGCAACTGCTAGTTGAGTTCGGTCAACTGGACAGCTTTTCACATTATGTGATTGTGAGTCTCCAGCTTGTCGATCATTACAAACAGTACCTCACTAGTCCGATTATTCTATGTTCATATTCTACCAACATTGTTTCTGGAACAGCTGGTCTAAAAAAATCATACTGCGAATCTCGTAAGCTAGTCACTCAACTGTGACTGGAAGTTTCTTCTGTCGAATATACCTTGATTTGGTCGGTGTAAGTTTAACATCGCTCACATCTGATCTCACCTTTTTCATCTAGACAGACTTTCCAACCAGTGCCTTCAGTCTTGTACTCGTCAGTAGCGTATATCCTTGCTTCGACTGAGATTCGAATTCTGACTCTCATTTTGGTCATTATGCCACTGGCCTCTTGTTAGGCACGTTCGGATTGTCGTGTGGAAATGCTCGTGACGAAGCTACGCGTTTCTGACTGGTCCCAGTAATATCGAAACTAGTTTGGGATCTGTTTTCGGAACACGCACGGAAAACGTAATGACTGCGTGTTCTGCGAATATCTATAATTGGTGTTCGGTTTGAAAGGATCCTTTCGCTTTAGATTTTACGCGTAGCTGGTCCGAGTACAAATTCTTTGACTGTCTCTTTCTTGACTTTCACATTATCACTTTTCTCAAGCGGTTTGTCCTAGTTTGTTTTGACATTCATGTCAATATCTAATCCGGAAGTTGTTCGTTCAAACCTCAGTTGCTCCAAATGCTTATAGTTGCAGTACGCAAGCCAGTAAGCCACAACGGTTTCCCTATTTTGTTAGTTGAACGAGCAATTTTCCTCGATCACTCAAAGTCGTCATTGAAGTCTTATTGTTTGAGGTCAACTAGCTTTTCCCCACTGTTATATCAGTAACACACTCTGTTTTTGTGACTTAACTTCTGGAATCTACTAAATCAGTTGGCTTATCTTAACGGTTAGTTCTTTTGTAATTATGATGCCTGAAGTTAACTGCGCATTGGTTGTTTCTTTCCGGTCTCGCTCCACACTACTTTGCTCTGCACCTGTCTCTGGTATGCAGCCCTTCGACGAAATTCAACTTCACTCTGATGCTGTCGAAGAACTGGCCAACAAAGATGCGGTCGCGATTGCTCGTGTTCCGTGTTCAATCAGTTTGCCGTTGCACCAATTCCTACTCCGTGCTGTACGTGCAGTCGGCCAGCTCGTCGTTCATATGGTTCCAAGGTACACTATCTCCATACTTCCTCCTCTTTCTGTTGTTATTGTAATTGCATTTCTTCTGTTGGTATCATCATTATTTGCTTGGTTTGCCTATTTCAGAATGAGTTTACTCATGGTTCATATTAGCATAGATATTGTTCTCGTTTGCGTGAGTTATCTGTAAAATGCATAGAAGCTGTCTCGCGGTACTGTCATACTCTCATTTAGAACTCGGTTGTTTGTTTGCAAAGTAGAGGCAATTAAGTGTCAAGTGCCTCTTTTTGGAGCCGAGTTTCTTTCCTGCTCTTTTGTTCTTCCAAAGTACAGTTGTTTTATATATATATATATATATATATATATATATATTCGGTATAAACAACTGATCCCTTGCTGCCAATGACTGTGTCGAGTTGCGCACCTACTTCGAGTGAATTCTACCGGTATTGCAGAAAGTTTCCGTTCCGTAAAGAACGGGAAGCCCGATGTCGCTTCGAGTACATCCATTGCGCACAGCAGTGCAGTCTCACTGCCGAGTGAGACAGATTGTTGAGTCATTGGCTCCGGGTGGTGTCCCCCAAGAAAACCCTATATCCTGTTATCTCGCAGTTCAGACTTTTGCGTCAGAGACTCGGGGTGGGGTCCCTCAAGTCAGCCCCCTTCCGCGGCATAAACGACCGGGAAGTATCGGAAGTTATCGTTCTCTCGACAGTAACGTTACTAACCGATATCGGCCTTCTCCTATTGTTTTACCTCCTATTTCTTCCGCTTTCCA
>LUCH01001349.1:103787-118025 GCA_013368495.1 Paragonimus heterotremus
GTTAGAGACGCTATCCGTGATGGTTGTGTGTCACAGTCAATGGCCGTATCTGTATCCATACAATTTCTAGTTCTTAGTCTTCTTTTAATAATGTTCAACCCTCTTAGTAACGTTTTCTTCTAAGATATTTTACGTCACTGTTGAGGTGATCGGCGGCCCGAGCCACAGTACCTTTTGTTCAGGCTCATCGCTGTTATGATGATGATGAGGAATTTACTGACTGTATCACGTATTCATCTCGGATTATCTCCTGACTTCTCACAGTTGGGTCTCATCTAAATTCATAAATCTGCCGAACTGCTTATCAGTAGTACAGTTTCTACGGTCAACAATGGCGTTGGTGGATTTCAGCGTGAACTGTTCGAGAAATCCTGCCGGGACAGTTGATCCCCCGGATCGTTTGGTGGATTCCATATGAGACAGTGGTACGGGTGGGTAATCGGGTCCAAATGTGAAATTTCCGAGCTCCTGGCGTGGCTTCGTGGCTCAGCTGGTAGAGCGCTTGCCGCGTTGAGGCATGGTGTTTCTGTCGCTGGTTCGAATCCAGCTGAAGCCCTGACTTTTCACAGTTGGGTCTCATCTAAATTATAAAATTGCATTTCGAATGGTCATGTGGCGGTGCCTCTCCGCCTTACTCAACGGAATTGTCAAGGTTCTCATTTTTCTTGATCAAATTCATATTTGACTACCGCGCGAATTTACCTAGATGTTGGTTGTCTCAGTATATACTGTCCGATGCGACGAATGCTCAACTTGCGAGTGTTTTCAGAGTAATCTATCTGAGCAGAAAGACTGTCTGTTCCTTTGGATACTGCCGATTTGTTACGCATTGGGTTCCCTGTTGCCGACTTTGAATTTTAGATTGTTTATCTTCTCGATATCTTGTATCATTCACAAGTTTAATCGTTTGAGATGTCGTTTGAACCATGCAACTTCAGCGTTCCCTTCCTGTTTATGCATTGATATCTTCTCTATAACTCCCTTTATTTCCAGTCAAAATCTAAATCGCGAGCTTTCTGCACGTGTTTGTTCTGCCCTGCTGAGACAGTATGACGCAGTTGCTGATCGACTGATTAGTCCACCCACCGTATCCGTCGAATCGGATAAACAGAATGGCACGGCTCCTATCTCAGATATTTACATCAAATGGTCCAATTCTTCAAATTTACCCGACTGCCACTTGCTTGCGTTGCAGCTCATCTTTGACATCCATTACCTGATGCGCCTGCTTATCGGTTCTTCTGTTGGGCCCACACTTCAAACTCCGGTATGTTCCTTCTAAACCATCTGAACACATGACTCAAATTGGTAAGATTCCCCTCAATTATGAGGTATGGAGCTCATGCATTTGACTTCCTGTTACTACTTTACTCTCCCTTATTTCGACTGACACACTTTTTTGAGTTTATTCGGAAATTGACAACCGCTTCGAAATTGTTCCTATCCTTTAGGTGATGAAGGATGATTGCTCAATAGATCAGTTGGTTCTCTCAGTGCAAATCAAAGCCAAGGAACTGTCAACACGTCTCGAAGGATTTGTGGATCCGTTTGATTGGGAAGTTTGCTCTATGCATTTATTCAGTTCAGTTGCCCGCGCGGTTGTTGCCAGCGCTCACCTGTATGCTCCGTTTGCTTCCTGCTCGGTAGTTGCCCCCTCTATCATCGAGACACCAAAAGCTGGTCCTGAACGAAGCCAAACGGACTCGACGACGACCGCCTCACTCATTCCACTGGTGTTCATGGGTTCCGGACCGAATGCTAACGAAAAACGAGCACTCCCTTCGTTTCATTCACTAACGATTAGTTTGCCTAGTGTGATGGACAAGCAACGCGCCAAACTAAATGCAGTCCTGGGATTCAGGCAATCACAACAAGTAAGATTCTGGATCATTAGGTGTTGTTCGATGGAATTAACTTGTCACTACAATGAGTAATCTGTATGCTGTCACTGTTGACTAGTCATCAGTCGCGCGGCTCATTCTTTGCAAAGGACACAACCAACTGTCATGTGGTGTAAGATGGATGACCGTTGACTTGGCACAAAGGGAGGTTGGCCAGGTTGGCCGCTATGGGCCAGCCTTGTCGTGCAAGTGTGGGTCTTTGTGATAAAAATCTTTGATATAGATGTTATAAGGAGGTTGTCGTTAATCGGATTCAGTAACGCAAGGATTTTGGTTTGGCCAGGTTTTCGAGCTAATTTTTTTGACTACATGATCCCCTTCACCACTGACGCGTGATGTTAACGTTTCGTTTACGCTCTCTCTAACATCGAACTTGAAACGTTGGAATTTACAAAACGTGCGGATAGCAGTAACAGCAAAAAGCGGTCACGGCTGGACTTTATGCTAGGCAGGGGATTCTTGTCAGTTGCACTGCAATGGAATTGCTTGGGTAAACGATTTAGCCACGTATCGGGAGTCCTGATAACTACAGAGCCTGGATTCCGATCTTTTTGGGGTACTTGACCCATGTTCCACAGCTATACTTCGAAAACTCAACAACACCAGAGTTCTTTCTCAACTTGTTTTGTTAACGTCCAAATTGTCTCAAAACGAATTAGCTACATAGTCTGTGAAACTCATGAAGCCCGTTTGCGACGGAAGCATCAGCGTGAACCACTGATGTATTACTGTCTATGATAACGATGACCGCCGGCCAACAATTGCCGTATTTCTCGACTATAAGGGTGCGTTCGATTCGGTAGATCGATCTACATTTTTAGAGTCGTTTAAATGCAGCAGTGTACAGACCAATTATATGAGTACACTGTCGGCACTCTATTCCCATACTTCAGCTCAAATTAGTGTTTACGGTGACCTGTCTGATGGTTTCAGCTGTCCACTCTCATCATTTTTGTTTAATTTTGTCATAGGCGAAATAATGAAAGAGTGTCTGCGGCAGTCACAAGATGTCAGCGTAAATCTCCTACCTGGTGGAAGACTGACTGATCTTGATTATGCTGACGACAAGGTGTTGACAACCTTCAAGTGGTATAAACAACGCCAAGTGCAATTTCGCATTCTGCTAAATACTTCGGAATGCGCTTTGCGGCCTCAACATGCAAAGTGCTTCTGCAAGATTGCTGTGGTTACGTAGATTTATTGTTAGATAATGAATTTATAGAGGTTGTTGACCGGTTTGTATACCTGGGAAGGTGCATCAGCGACGGCGACGGCGGAGGTGTAGGGAATGAAATAGAGGCGCGTATCTCTGAGAATTGAGTGGTATTCGCCAGTCTGGGACACCTCTAGTGACCGAGAGCTATCATCTCTGTGTATGAAGCTTAAGGGTCGCGTATAAAAGTTGACAGTGATGGCTGTATTGCTTTACGGCGGCGAAACTTGGTCGTTCAGGATAGAGGATGTGAACTGTCTTCAGGTATTTGACCACCGATGATTACGTCCAGTCGTTGATATCGGGTGTCTCCGGCGAGTAAGCAACGAGGAGGTTAGGGAGTAGTTATTTGGTATTTATTGTCAAACGAGGTGTTTTTTCTCCAGTCACTATATCTGCACAGACTTAGATGGTTAGGTCATGTATTAAGGATGCCAGCTAGTCTTGCACACCGAGCACTGTTTGTTGATGTTGCGGCCGACTGGCGTAAGGTATGACTTGGACAGATGATGACCTGACGTAGGAAAATGAAATCGTTGATGAAGGGGTTGGCTACTGTAGATTGGGTTCGTCTCGCAGCTGATGCTCTCGCGACTCGCAGAGTCAGTGGCTTGAGACGTTAGGTGAGATGGTGGCTAACTGAGCTCAGTGGCGTGAATGTTTTCGTTGTGTTTATTGAGTTGTCTGTGAAGTCGATGGAATTACTGGCGCTGGGAAGTGAAGGCCGTAAGGAAGCTGTCTTGATGATGACGCCTTAGTTTCACTTACAGCTCGATTGTTTGTTTGCAAGATGTAGGCACGTTGATTCTGAATGTTTGAATATGGACGTCGCTATTGTTAATAGTTAGGTGCCTTTCCATTTCCTTCCTTTTTTCCTCCTTCTCTCTTAGTATACAGTTTTTTTAATTATTTGTGTGATTTTTAAGCGTCAGTGTAAACCACTGATGTATTGCTGTCTATGTTGATGCCTTAATCGAGAGAATGAACGTTGCTGACAAATATTTATGTTCTTCACAAATATTCCCGGACGAAAAGAATTCTTGCCTGGAAGAGCACAAAGTAGACAGCACCCTTAGACAGCAACTTGCAGCAACTACGATTCTTGCGCTTTTGGAATATCAATTCCGTCTTTGAATATTTGGTGCAATTATGTCCTCTTCCTTCAGCTTGTTGAGAACATTGCCCATATGTTCTCTCAATCCATCAGTTAATATTCGATGCTCTAGGAAAACCGGGTTTCCTTGTTCTTCCCGTCCTTTTTACCCCGCGTTTATTCCCCCATTTTCCGTGTGAACATTGAACAGTTAAGTTGCCTGCTACGTTCCATTGGGACTGTGGTAGAGATAATTCATCTTTAGGCCGGTACAATTATTTAGGGGAAACATTGAATTCGGTCAGAATATCGACCAGAGAAACTAGGTCACTGGTTAATCAGTTGGCGATGACTTCGTTTCTCCATTGTGTCAAGCTCGTCCATTGGTTTGGCCGCGCAAGTCGGCCATCAGTCCGGTGGATTTGTAGCTATTGTAGACGCAGCGCCTGAACAAACCGTGTTAAGTAGCCTGATTCCGATAGTCTTGACAGTACAGAGTGCTATTCGACAGCTTTTGATAGGTTACCTGGCACGCGGTAGACTACTTGGAAGACCTGACCACTGTTCGCTTAATGACCACTTTCAACCCGATGAACGAGGGTAACACTGCTGACCGATCATGTTTTCCCGTATACCAACCACCCTGGATGGTGTTCTCGAGTTCGTTTCGAAAGCTGTGTTGACTTTCGATCAGTTTAATCGGCTTCACAATTACAAGTGGAAGAGTAGATATACATTGATTTAGTCTGAACTGTAAGTCTGTCTGTTATAAAATCGGATAACTGAGGATATGGTGAACTGGGTACACTGTTCAAATGTGGCATACGTTCTGCTCCCTGGTCAAGTCTGTTTCTCAGCAATTCTGCAGTAGTCCATGGAGACGTGTTTAGGAGAATCTCGTGACCACAGCTGCTCATAGGTCGCGATGGTTATTAACTTTTCGTCTTTCATTGACGTAAAACACGTAGTGATCTAATTTTCGATATTATCAGTCATCCTTTTCGTTAGCGACGTGCTGTGGTTTGCGAGAATATTACTCAGCTCTTCAATGTAGTCGCTTCTGTGCATAATGATAATTCCAGGTCCTTTATCTGGTCCGTTAAGGCGAATATCTGGATTCTGTTGAAACCTCTTCAGCGAATCCATATGCTCCGTAATCAGCAGTCCTTGTCTCGATGTACGCTTACAATATACCTGACAGCAGTTAAGAAGTGTATTCTTAAAAAGTCCAAGGTCACCTTACGAGTTTGGAATTAACTCTTGCGTTTAGCCAAAAGGTTCTCCAGATTGCACTCCAGTTTCTGGGTGTTCCTTCCTACATTGTGGACAACAAAACGTAGAACCTAGTAAGAGCTCCTCGACTGTAGTACAATCAAATCGCAAATTGAAAATTTTGTATACTTACTTTTCTGGTTGATTCGGGATTTCTACCTGTGGTGGAAATTCAGTGAAAAAGCTCAACTTGTCTGCCCTAAAGCTCAGAATGACCGGACTGTTTTCATACTATCAGAAACCTCAGTTGATTTAGCCCATCGCCATAACCGGTCACCAACCAGAGATGCCAAACATAATTAGCTAAATGTTTTCCGATCGCCGTTGATCCCGGCTGCACATCAAGATCCACGCATTTCAGTAGCCGTTCCAAAATAATAAATACACTACTTCTTATGTCTGCAGTGAAATCACTCTCACCTCCCATCATCTATGAATAGGCTGCTGAACCCTGGAATTTAGTTACAGTGTCTCGGCAGAAGTGGACGGTCCCTCAGCGTTTTTTTTCAACTTAACTCAAGTATTTGCAATGTGATATAATAAAGTTCCTTTTGACTGCATACTATTCACATACACCGTTCAAACTCGGATAGCATAATTTCCAAACGTGTTTTTTCCATAGATTAAGTAGTGTAAAATTCATCTCCTCATGTCTGCCAACATCACGTCCATGATTTTCCTACACTCCTTGTTTACATCAAAGATGACATGGAGTGTTGGAGATGTTTGATACTTCCTAGTATGGCTGAAATGGATCAGGCATATAGGTGGCTTAGGTCTAGTTTTGAGCGCAACCAGGAGGAATATCGCTAAAACAGAAAATCTTTCCGTGACATCTGGGATAGGCTTTTGTGTGAACCAGAATATCATTATGGCCGTACAATCTCCCAACACGTTCTCATTTGTTATCATGAAATCTACAGAATGAGCCACATTTCAAATGATCTCACTTCACCAATTAACCCAGATTTGGATGCGATGATATTACCTGTCTTTTTCTCTCTCTAAAGGGTTTGCCTACTTTTATCACGTGGTATTTTCAATCGTGTTTATTTCAGTACTTTGACTATGAAAACAACAGATCATCGGAAATGGTTGCGAAATGAAAGTGGTTTCACTTTTGGGCTGTTGTGACGTAGTCTTTATATCAGCACCACATGGTATACGATTTTGCACACTGGTCGTGTATGCATTCAGAATACGTTCGAACCGTGTAGCAACTAATCTGACTGATATTTGACCTGGCCGGGCGGTATTATGACTCGAACTATCGTTCGCCTTAACAATCACGAGGACGATGTATGGAAAATAATTCGAAAACCTACTGAATGGTTATGAAAGATGATGGTCGTTTGTGTTATTCTAACTGTTAGTAGCTGTTCACTGTCATGTCATTTGGCGTGAGTGATCATGTAGCTTCTAATGGACACGATCGTTAATACATCTCCTATGGTCTTATATTCACCCACTTATTGTACAGGTGCAAAATTCCCTCATCAACTCATCCAAAGCCCGTTCTGTGACATCCCAGATTACGCCTTCCGAAGTGTCACTCAAAACCACGGCTGTGACCAATGGGAATAGCTTCATGCAGCTCGGATCGCGTTGGTTTTCGAAATAATTGTGATGTGTTGACCATTTTTCTAATGATCTTGCGATTTGCAACCAAATTCTCCACCTTTCTCGGTGTCATTATTTCGTTTGCGTTAAGTTTTCTTAACCTCTGCACGCAACGTTTACTTCATTCACGTCTGAGTGAAGTGATTTCTGTGATACCCAACGTCGTTTGCCTATTTGACCGTTTACCAGAATTCAGTTGAATTTGTATTCGTTCCTGTATGATAAATCATCTTTTTAAAATAGGATTTCGTGGTTCACTTTTTTATTTACCCTGTGAATGTGTTCAAATAAGCACATGGCTAATTGAGATGTGCAGTCTATTTCAGCATTTGCCTACTCACATCCCTTCTCCATCATCCGACTTTCTGCTAGTAGACTAGCTTGAAGCTTGTAAAATGTACTACTGTTTGTAATAGCCTGTATTTAGTGTTGTACATCAAGAGCCATCGGGTTGATTTGTAAGCAACAGAATGTGGTTTGAGGGGATAGATTGTTTCTGATTCCTACTCAGTTATCCGGAGTATTCCCTATGTGGGACTGCTTAACCCAGATGCTTGAGGTAACTTTCTAATTAAATCCATCGAATCGGTTTAGTGTTGTCTGTTACACCGTTCGTATTTGTGTTATTCTGCGAGACATCTTTTATGTCTTTATGAACATCTTAACCTTTGCTTTTCGGTCTTCTGTATTCTGTTTTCAAATGCTGAACATACAGTTTGATAGATATCTATTTTAACTATTATAATTGGTGGCACCTGAAAGCTTTCGATGCTTCACCTATCTTTTGTTGGGTGGCGCATGTCAATTCAATAGTATTTGTGCAAATCATTTTGAAGGAGCTACTCATCGTAAGAATTTTGACTTCAGCTAAAGCAACAATAGGAACTGCATGTGCACCATCAGCGGGGTTACGAAAAAAACTGGGAGCCATGAAATCTTACATTCGTGCCAGTTTATCCAACCGTCTTCCTGTGTCATCTGGAATTCGCTATATTACCCGAAGGACAGATCACCCTTATGCCATTTTCCAGGCAATTAATAACGAAATCCTTCACTGTATTGCTGTTGTTTTGCTGATGACTATAGCCAAATTTGTTATCTGCATGAAGGGTCAAATGTATCTACCTGGTAAAAAGAGCTTGTTTCAGCTCACTCCGAGAACACATTATTGCTGAGATCTGGGTCGTCCCCCGGAATGGAACAATGAAGTTGATTATCCGGATATATTTGATATTCCTGTTTAAGCTTGTAAAGTCTGTCAGTGCATAGGGCGCCAAGGATCTTTGGAGTCTCATGGCAATGTGTATTGTTTCAGTATGTTAACAGAGAGCTAAATTTCTTTAACAACTGATTGGTTCAAATTACTATCGCGAAGGAAATGCAACGTTCTCTTTACAACGACCTATTTTGCGAAAACAATGCAAATCTTGTAGAAAACATTGAAGGACCATTTATAAACCCTACTGCTACCACTTTTTCACCGCACAACCCTACGACGACCACCATTACAAAATTATGTTCGCTGCTCCATCTGACGTTTGTTCCAGTCGCTTTCAACTTCGTAACCATCAGACCCTCTTTCATAATGTACTCAAAAAACGGACAGCAATTATCCAAAGGGGCGTACATTCTAACTGCCGACATGTACTTGACACTTATACGAGCCCACTCTCATTTTCGCGCTTAATTTAGTCAAAGCCTCAGCTCGGTTCTCTACACTTGACCTGTTATATAAGCTCTCAAGGCATAGATCTTCATTTATCCTAATGTCGATTTAACGTGACTATGCCCTTGTGTGTTACCTGGTTATTGGTCTTTCATTCTGGAGTGATATAAATTTATGCATCCTAAGTTTCACGGCGGATAACAAGGCTGATTGTAGTTGAACCATAGCGTATGAGATTTGATTATGATCAAGCGGCGTCGGACCAAAAGTATTCAACCATGAAGGATAACATTGAGACGCACGTTTGGGTAGAAACAGGACGCCCGTACTGCCTATAAGTAGTTGTCTCAATATCACTGAAACATCTGTACTGAATGTCTTCAGGAGGGAAAGATGAATACGCTAGTGGGACGACGAACCTGGATTATTTCATCTCTGATTGTCAAAATTGTCTAGTACCGAAGTGAGGTAGTTAGTTGTGTCAGTTATATGACGGATGAAATGACAAAGTTGAGTACACATCCAACTGGAAAGTTTGGATGAATAACGGTTCTCATTATCTGATTCAGGTGACTCAACAACAACACAATGGTGAAGAACCGATGCATTGTGCTGGATCTGCACAGCTTATCCAAAAGTGATCTGCTTTTATCTTCGTTTCTTATTACTTCGATATTAGTATCTCGTATCGACGACGCCGAAGAAGATCAAGGACGTGAAACCTATGAAAAAACAGACGCTTTATTAGATGGGACCCTAGCTTGTTTTTTCATGCCGTCACACTGGAGATAACCGCGTACGACTGAACCACTGTCAAATATAAGCAACAATTGGTTTGTGAAGGTAACACAATGGGGGCAGTTTACTAACCAAATTGGTCCCCACTTTTCTGTCCAGTCGTGTAACTTGGATTTATTATGAGTGAGTGTGCCATCTATCTCGTCGGTGGCTTCATCGACGGAAGGACGCCTTGCACTAATGCGGATAAGCCCGAAGTCTGCCGGTATCCTCTAAAGCAAAAACGACTTCATTTTTGCCAATTTTCCCACTCATCTACGTCTCAGGGTTATCTATCAAGCTGCGCGTGATCTTGCAGATATCCTTCTCAAACTTGCTACATGGACTGTCATGAGGAGCATTCCGTTGGACATCTAGCAATTCTTGAAGCTTCTCTGGAATCAAATGTTCGTTTAATCTACAAACCACTATGCCGCATTCCATAGTACCTGTTTCGTGGGTGGCCCGCGAAATACGGGTTAAGCAGCTGTTAGCATCTTCAGGGTTAGAACTACTAAGGTTGTATTCCAAGTTCGTTTGGTACATATGCTTCACCACCGGCATGGCCAGTTACCCAACAATCGAAGCGGTCGTTGCTTGGCGAAATTAATGATAACGTATCAACACATGATTTGCATTTAAGTATGTGGTCCAATAAAATGATGCTGAGCAGATTCACGTCCCCTCTAACTAGCACCTACGTGATCTGTCTGAGACCTGATTAAGTAAAACGGGCATCTAGCGAAACAGTTAAACTCAGGGTGATTAACATTAATTCTGATCAAAAATAGCCTGTTCTCGGTGTGTGGTTGCAATAAATGCCCGCCGTTGTCAGATTTACGTGCTGGTAGCTCAGGTCCGCCACCCAAACCGAATTGAACGTCGACAAGCCGGCCATTTTAGGCATACATATCCGCAGCCATATTGAATTAATTTGGTTACACAAAATGGCACGGGTGTGGAGGTGGTCAATCTGCTCAGTTCGTCTAAAGTATGATTTTGTTCGATCGTCGCTTTGGTTCATGTGAGTTGAAACAATCACCTACCAGGTAACTGTGTTTTGCTTCTCAGAGTCTGTCATATTTGGTACGGTAAGTAAAGCCACTGCAATGTGATCAGCCGTAATTTGTATTGCTATGCACCGATGGATCATGGGCTAAGGATGCTTCCTTATCATCTGCTACTTCTAGCATTCCGCTGTTGTGGAAACCGGTTCGTGTGAAATGCACCGTGGAAGGACGGTGTCATTATATTAACTAGATGAAGACAGTTATCAGTAGACTGACCAATACTAGTCGCCTCTCAGCTGAGACCCTCGTGACTTAAATTTTGTTACTGAGAGAAACGTTGGTTTACCAGGTTCAACGGCATGAATGCTACCGTCAGTCGGATTTTTCTTCAAATTGACGGATTTTAGAAAGTTGGGCGTGGAAGTCCTGAAAATGCCACACTAGTACTATTTGCAACTTGGTTATTTGCCTTTAAGATGCGGAGTCCTTGTTATATTAGGGTTCCGTCAAAAATTGGCTCTCTTGTAATTTCTCTCTTTCATTACTAAATTCGGGCTTGTTTTTCTCATTGTTGTTTGCCAGTTAGACACCGATCTCAACCAGCGATACGTGCTACCGATGCTGTTGAATGCGTGCCGCATAAATGCTACTTTTGACCGTTGTGACTGTGATTCAACTTGCTTTTGGTTGATTAGAGGTTGCCGCACCTCAGCATTTGCAACGTCCTAGGCTTACCAGTTCGCACACAGCGGATGGTATGCTGAATCTTTATGCGACTTGAGGAGTTCGTTCTGACCATGTTTAGTAACACTCATTTTGATGTTTTTTTCTGTTTGAAAGGGAAGACTAAATTTCCATGTAAAAACGGGCAAGTGAGTGTTTTTGTTTATTTCAGCTAAAGAAACGTTAAACGCGAAAATGTATCTTCGATTATAAAGTTGTAACGCACGTGTTCTTGTTCGAACACGCTTGCTCATGGTGACACCAAAAATTAGCTTCCTCCAAAGTAGAAGTCACGACATACAGAAAGAATTAATCCAGTGGGCAATTTAACAGATTACGAAGCGAGACAAATAGAAAGAGAAAGTAATCAACATCAAACTTTTCCCATCGCCCCACCGTGTAATGTTTGTGTCCACACTTTCTTATGTCGAGCAAGGGCCATCTATTAGATATATGTGTAAGAGAGAGAGAGAGAAATTAATGAGAACAGAATTAAAACATTCTGTTAGATATGATTTATACAGGTTTACCGTGGTGAGGCTCATGTATCTTATTATTCCTCACTCGCATGTGAACGTCATATCCTGAATGCTATATGGCTGAATATTGAAGCAGTTTAAATCTCCCTCGCTGTTGGTTAGTGCACACAATACATCAGTGAAATTTAAAACTGGCACGAATAATCGACTTTCTATTCCGCTGCGTACTACTTGGAGTCGTGATTTAGAGGGATATCGTATTACAGAACAAACCTCAGCAATTTTCAATCTGCGGTTGTAGATGGACTCTTGTCGCGCCATTTCTCGTTCTTCATTTTTCATGCGTACGAAGTCGAGGACTGAGGGGACAGTGTAGGAGGATTTTTGCTCATAGAAATTCTTGTTGATCAGGTTTTCGTGTGCGTGTTCCTGTTCAGTGATAGAACAATGGGGAACAAGTACTGAATTCTACAGACCTGAGAACTGACTGGTGTGATAATATCCATAAGTTGGCTGGACGCCAAACTATAATAGAAAAACTGAAACGTGCACGAATCATAATGCCTCTGTGGTCTTCTCTGCCTTGTATTGATCACTTCATGCTTCATATTTAACACCTTGTCATTTGTACTTCATAGTAATTAGCTATTAAAGGATTTTGTGAGAACTGCAGCCAATTCAAGTGCAAATTGTTTGTGGTTAACTCCTGACAACTTTCTCATCTCGCCGGTCATTGCTTTTCATAGACAGCATTAAATCAGTGACCGACACCAGTGACCACCTGCTATAAGTTTGGCGTGTGCTCTAGTTTGAAAGTAGAAATAAAGGAAACTTGATTTTTAAAATCCTGTGTCTGAACTCAAACAACCCATATGAAGGCACCACACCTTACGAATTACTAACCGCGGAGCAAGTATGGCGGTTTCTTTATGGCTTTCATTTCTCCTGTTCAATAATCTCTTCACAGACAACTCCGTTAAACAGCAGCAACATTAATCTCAGTGAGCAGTACCAGTCGCTGTGCCATCTAGCTCCCAATTCCATAGGCTGGACAGATCACGCAGATGTCAGCTTTGTATACAACTTACTAGGTGTTCACTTCGCTTCTTGCACTTAAGAGATGAAAGCTTGGAGGGGAGTGCATAACGTGATGGATGATAGGTTGACGTTCTGTATACACACAGCGCCATTCCTATCGGATTGACCCTTCACAGTGACCGAGATCGAAGGACGCCTGCGCCTAACACACTACGGTTGGCTTGTGCGACATCACTTGCGATTCCACACACACACCATGTAGTCAGTGTAAATCCGATGGAATAAGACCAAGGGACGCGTGGGTGGAGGCTTGTGTATTCGGCCGACCAATGCTAGTTTGTCAGCTGGTAAGCTACTATGAAAATAAAGCCCTTATCTCTCAGTAAAAGTGAAAAAGGTTCCGGTGATAAGAGACCCGAACTGGTGAGGAACTTGAAAAATACGAGATAAGAAGTTGTTCGGTATGAGAGAATTAAAAATAAAAGTTGGGTCAAAAATTAAACAAGACATTCGTCATACAATGCATTAACAAAGGTGAAGAAAAGAATGGGTAGAAAGCTATAATGACTTGCGTTTCTGAAAAGGAGAACGAGTGATTTATTGAAGTGACAGCGGTCGTTGGTTGACGCGAACGAAGAAAAAACGACAGCCTACCATACACGCCGACAGTGTGCTATGAGAAAGTTGATCTACTTATCGGAGACCTATGGTTCTTTCACTTACAACGCGCTTGAATTCACGGTCAAGCAATTGTTGTTCATTGGACAACCTCTGGATCATGTTCCTTTAAACCGTACGGTTCTAGATTAAATCCTGATGTAATCCAAAATCGACATTACAACGCGAACGACTTTCTTGGATAACATTCTGTTATGTGTACATATATGTCTCTCGGGTGCCGACCACGAGTATATAACCTAAAGTTCTACAGGAAACTATCATATATGTATGTATATGCCAGCTGATCGTCTGCTATGCCTAGCACCTTTGCCAACAGGCGTAAGATGCGAGATGGACAGTTGACCTGGCATAGATAAATGAAGTCATCCATCAAAAGGTTAGCCGTTGCAGGTGGGATTCATCAATTAGGCTGAGCTCCTGACGATATGGGATTGGAGGTCATGTTTATGCTATATATATGTACATATATATATATATATTGTAGGACACTTTTAGAGGTCAAAATTCCCCTCGAATGACCCTGCCGCACTCTACCCCGTGAACCCATCTAACTAGACGTCTGTTATTGTTATTCACACAAACCCCGTCTAAAAGCACTACTTTCTCTACCCTGTCTCCCTCAGTCATTGAATCTCACCCGTCTGCCCACAAACCCATTGTTGTCTGTCACTCTCACCCTCCTCACCCCTGTGAATACGGTCTTCCTATGGGCCGCCTTGAAACGGTCGCTGAATAATCGGTCTGCCCAAAGGACGGCTATTTGGA
>LUCH01001350.1:0-30583 GCA_013368495.1 Paragonimus heterotremus
AAAACTATAGTTTTCGTTTGTGCAAGTCGTGTGCATGGCTTACCGGGCCTTTGGCTCAGGCTTGTTCTTGCTGTTTCCTTTTACAGGATTTTTGCCGGAACCTTCTACTTCGGAAGAACACTGTCCTCTGTTGTCTCCACCTTGCCCCAAAGTTGGTCCGTAAGTGTAATGAATAGCCCGAGTAGAAACAGCCCGCTTGCATGTTACAATTTGGGGATGGCGGAGAGGAAAGTCGGACAATTTCGCCATCGTTTGGTGTAAATGGCTTTAGGAAATGTGTGGAAAAAAATTACAAATGTGAGACATATATGCACATATGTGCATATATATATATATATATATATAACACCAGCAATGCTTTCCTAGTAACAACACCGTTCTGTGAGTGAATTCTGAGTATTCCCAGAATGTTCTTTGAACATTCATCCAGTAATCTTCTGGTGTACTTAAGAAACATGGGTGCGGTCGAGGAAAAATTGCGCGCAACCCACACATTCACTGCTTAATACACCTGTAGTGACCTGGGGATTTCACTGGCCTGCCCACGGTATGATGTGTAGAATAATCCCAAAAACTAAACAGCTATTCACGGTCAAAGCTACCATTTATCTTCAACAGAAGAACAGCAGAATTAATAATTTTTGAGGACGTTGGGAAGATCATTGTGAACAAACAACGCCAGCGTTGTTTAATATGAACTCATAGTAAACAAACGTTGGAAATTTACAGAGTTATCCTTTAAAACATGTTTTATAAATGATCTGTCTCAAGTAATATGCGGTTTATAACAGTTATCTGCTTAGTTCAGTTCATTTGGGATCACAGAACTTGAGGCTATAGCCAGCTACTGTAGTAGCCGGTTAATGTCC
Source organism: Paragonimus heterotremus (assembly GCA_013368495.1). NCBI lineage: Eukaryota > Metazoa > Platyhelminthes > Trematoda > Plagiorchiida > Troglotrematidae > Paragonimus > Paragonimus heterotremus. Next base: position 870 of record LUCH01001350.1, read on the forward strand.
AGGTTCTTGCACCAGTGAGCTCGGATAATCTCATCGTGCTGCGACAAACGGAAAAGAAATACTTCCCTTTACCAGTGTTTTGGAATATTCGGTGGTATGTGGAAAACTATATTGAATGAGCAATTGGGATGTCCTTGATCACGTCCTCATCAGGACTATGTAAGCTATCTCTTGGATGGCAGATGTTGAATGATGGAGGGAAGCGGTATTGGAATCACCGTCAGCAATCATGGTATACTCAGATTAATAGACAGGATCAAAGCCAATGCTGATGCTACCATAGTCTTCATCAGACTCCTGGTTGAAATAAAAGAACAGACAAATAACTAATCAATAAAGAAGTCCTACGCAAGTTGTCTGTACTGGTAATAAAGGCGATGCGAGAAGCATAACAAAGATGCGGACAGAGAAAACAGAGAGGGTTGCCATCAGGTTAAGTAGATCTCGGCCACCTTATCCCCACCCCGTATCCGGAATTAATGCCAACCAACAAGCATCAAGCTTACGCTTAAAGTCGGTAATCGTTGTGGCTAACACCACCTTGGACGGTAATTTGTTCCAACTTTTACAACCCTATATGAGAAAAGTTGGCCAGGATTTGAATCCCAGCTCTTTCCTTCACAATCCTTCACTCGTACCCTCTAAGCGATGAGTTTTTGTCGATAGTAAACAGTTGCTCCCCCTGCACGAGACAATCCACTCAGGATCTTACAGACTTCCGTGAGATCTCTTTTTCCTCTTCTTTCTAAGGAGAAGAGATTGAGATGCCTAAATCTGTTGGAGTAGTCCATTCCCCAAAATTCTACGAAGAACTCCGCAAACCCATGTTGCACCCTCTCTAGGACCTTAGCATCCTTGACCAAATAAGGACACCAGGTCTGCACGCAATATTTTAGATGAGGTTTCACGTAAGCCCTATACAGAGGTACATGGGCGCTGGGTTTCCTTGAGGCTACTGTCTTCTTCCGTTGTTGGAGTGCCCGGTTTGCTTTACGGGCTGCAAACATACATTGAGTTGACACCTTGAAGTCTCCAGTGACCCGTATTCATAGATCCCTCATGAGCACACGTTGCCCGGATCCTCATGTCCATCTGAGTCCTCGGTCTCGACACCCGTAAGTTGTCTACAGTTCACAAAATTTAACGGGAGTTCCCAGTCAACTGTCCAATGATTAATTTCATGGAGGTGTCGTTGTATCAGAGACTCGCTCGGACGTCCCACGAGTTTCACATCATCTGCGAACATGTAGCAGGAACTACCGATCCTCTTCGTCAAACAGGTTATTTATACTCATTCAGAACTCACAGTTGTTTCAGTAAATGAAAGATTTGCCCATGACCTCAGCAGTTGAGCTTGTGCATATCTCACCTTGTGCAATAAACCAGGTTTTTAAGGTGCATTGGAAACGGTGTACCCCAGCTAACTTGCGAGATACAACAGTAACTCAGTTGCAGAATTCCAAACAGAACTTACAATTGTTTCAGTAAATGAAGGTTTCATCTGTCGTCTGGAAATATACATGTAAGTCGGTAATTTGCATACACCCCCTGCAAACCCTGTCGCAAACACTCCTTTCTGGGATGGCGCCCAAATCTACTAAACATGTGAACGTTACTGCAGCTAAATCTGGACAAAACAGACGAGAAATGCTCATCTCCTGGCATGCTGGATGAGAGTTCCACGGTTGGCTGCACATCAAATGCTCACTTTGCAGACTTGGTTACCGATATATTATTTAGGCATCCATCTCGATTGTCCCAAAGATTCCCTTTGCGGTAAACAACACATCTCCGCTACAATAAAGACACCCCTATATATAAGTCCTAATGTACGTACGGAATTTTGGTGTTTCTAATAAACCGGCCACAGTTCTACAAAGGATATCTAGTATAAGTTTCAAACAACACCAATGCCGTATGAAACAACCAATCTCATCCTAAGGCAGAAAAAATACATTAAAGTATACATAGGCATCCCGACCAACCACAAAAGGCAACGTGCGTGCATTTCAAGTCATCAATCTGATGAACTAAATCAAACGTACAACGGGTATATTTATTGAAAATAAATTTAAAAAACCAGTGACAGGTGTAATTGTGTTATGTTTCACCTACTACGTCAATCATTTTAAAATTGAACATCGACTGAAGTAGATGACCGTCAACCAGCCCGCGCCTTGTCCTGATGGCTCACAGACCGTACGGGCCGTGTTGGTTGAGGTACATCATCCCTCCGGAGGCTTTCGGTTTCGCCACAAAACATGTTACTGAGTTACTCTTCACAGAACAGACCTCGGATCAATGGATCACAATTACTGCCTGCATATTCAAATGTTTCTACCATAGATATTCTAAACGTTTGAGTCACAAATGTCTCATGCGAGAAGATACTTGCAGTAGTTGTTGAAAGAAAAGACACTTTCAGAGAGTCTGTAGGTCCTCTGTGTATCGAATTTTCAAGTTCAATCATTTTCAGCTCCAACCGAACCCTATACCTCACAAGCGTTCTTGCTGTCCATTCTCATTTCAGTTAAGGGAACCTATGAAGAGCCGTGGTCATCGGTTGCTCTTCCTGATATGTTCATTTTGCTTTGCTGTGCTCCTGTCCAACACAATATTTTTCCTTGTGACCTATTATTTCATCTTTGATGAGAAAGCATCACAATCGACTGATATTTCACAATACAACAAAAGGGCGATTTCCTTCCTGCACTCATCCGAGCTAAACGGAGGCCAGTTGGAGTGGAATCCTGTGTATGAATCTATAAACGATCAACCATGTACCATGGATACCTGTTTTGATTATTCCCGATGCACAACCGATCTCAAAGTGAGTCGGTTTTACAGTGTATATTTGATTACGACGGTACTGCCGATAAAGTATATTGTTACCAAAATGACATTCATCTGGCTAACTAGACATTATGTTCACTTATGAACAAGCTGAAAGAGAGTGATGGCTCCTTCACACTGAGCAGTCCATCATTGTTGCATCCGACCGGCGTACGGTGCGAGGTGGACTGATGAAGATCTGGCATAGAGAAGCTATGTCGTTCACTAAGAAACTGGCCATTGTAGATCGGGTTCCTCTTCTGTGCTGATGGTCTCACGCTTCACAAAATCGACGGCTAGAGATCTTAGGTGAGACGACGACTAATCGGCTTGAATAGCGTGAATCTCACTGTTGTTTGGCCGAGTTGTTCCTAATGTACATACACTCAATGACGCCGGGCAGTAAAAGTTGTAAAGAAGCTATTTTGTTAATGGTGCTTTACTTTCATTTATAGCTCAGTTGTTTGCTTACAGGGTGTAGGCACCTTGTTGTTTGAGTGTAGACAATCGTTTCTGGCTGTTACCTCCCTTGCCTTCCTTTTTATTGGCGAGGTCTTGCCTTCCTCTCTCTTCATGATTGTATGACAGTCAATCATCAGCGTGTACTACTGATGTATCACTGATAGTGATGTTGGCGAACCAAGCAACGGTTCCAACTGTAAATTAAATGACTTCGGCAAGGCAGGTTTTCTGCGGCTTTTACCGTCCCTTTTCACCTATAGTCACCTCGGCAAAACCTGTGTCATTGAGTCCTGTTAGTCATCAGCTCTCAAGGTTAAATTGTCGTAATGATAATACTAGTACCAATTTCATTTTCTCTGAATTAACCGTGAGCTTAAGTAAATTGTTGTTTTTTAATTGATACCGGTTGTGATTGTCCACTAACGTTTCCTTGGGGTTTATTATTATTATTATTATTATTATTATTATTATTATTTTGTGATTGAACCGTGATTAGTTGATTGCCACTCGTTTACTGAAGATGTGTGTGCAAAGTCCTGAAAACTCACTTTTTGCGATGAATGAAGCGTATTATTGAGTCGTTTTTCCTGATTTTCCGTTTGTCCACGTCACCGTCACACCACTCGGGTTCGGCAAGGAGCATTCGCCATGGAAAACAACTTCGTAACATCTGCGGTTCGTGGTGCAGCCATTTGTTTTCATATATTCCTCAAAGCTGAGCGGCGGTTTATGTCGTCCAGTTTGGACATCCACGCTTCTCAGCTTAAGGGTAACACTGTCGATTTATACGTCCTTTAAAACTCCTTCATAGAACATCGTGGTTGTTAATGTACTTATGTTCTTATTTCGCAGGCGAACTTATGTGCAACCATCTCGAGTGTTCATCACTTAGAGTTTCTTCAGGCACTAAACCGACTTACATACAGTGCATGGATGACAATGTTCCGCTTACCTACTCTGTCGAAGGTCCGCAGACCGTGCTAGATATGGTGAATGATTAAACTAGCCTGTAGGATATGCGCTTCCTACCTTAACAGTGCAACTTCAAGACTAGGACCTTCTTTCCTCTAAGTTCCTTGTTGTGTGCAGTCTGTTTGAGGTTGAGTCATCTCAAGTACATGGGTAGTACAGCCTCGTCAATTTTTAGTATTACTAATGAAGTCAGCCGTCATCGTAAGTATTCCGATTATCACCAAAAGGCAGAGTGAGTGACGCTTGTATACAATTCCTTTTGGTCTGTATCTCGAAGATGCTGTCTGTGACTGTCCAGAATATCAATATACTTTTGTCCGACTATCGTCGCCTCCGCCGATCAAGTAGGGGGGTCATATAGACAACTGCTTCGTTTCACTTTGCAAAGTGAGAATAACTGCCTGTATAGTCATTTGGTCAACCAGTACTGGTGCACAATCGGCAGTGGTGAGTCACGTACTGTGCATGCCATCTGAGCGTCTACCACTCCGTACATTGTTCACCAATACGGCTAGCAGTTGAGCACAACCGTGAGATAGTTCAGCGACGACATGGGCACGAAACGCGAAGTCCCCGATTTCTCCTTTGAGTGAAGTGGATGGATGTCACCCACTCGGTTGGAGACCTCTTGACCACTCACATAACTGGTTAGAAATGCTATCCCACATGGTGTCTTGCCGCAGTCAATATTATGTTTACATCCACCATATTTCTAGCCATGTTTTTGCTCTATGATGCGTTCGTCACTCTTACAATGACGAGTAGCACATGCTGCAGGTTTGTCTTATCAGACTTATGACCTTCGTAAATGAATAAATAAATAAATAAACAACGGACTGCGATCTTCTGACTCATAAGTTTTGGGGCTGAAACCAGTTTTGCTCCCTAATCCGGAAAGAGTTTCTAATTCTAGTCTACTGTTCTTGCTGGCCATTTCACGGTACGGGCTTTTTTTGAGAACGCTGATCGTTGTCACCTCAGTATGAATTACACATTGCATCGACCGACGTACACTGTAAACCAAGTCACTGTGTATCGCTATGCATCGAGTAGATTGAATAGACAAAGGAATTCCCTTTCCATCGTTCTATCCACTTTAATTCTTAAAGCCATATCTCTAACTTCAAATGGTTCTCACTTGTTTTGAAGTGGTGGGATAGGTGGCTTCAGCAGCCATATTACGATAGACCTCGCTTCTCTCCGTCCCCGGATGCACTAAACATGCAGTTTTCCATACTTTCTGGTTCACTATTTACTCCTGAAGTCCTACTCAATATAAGAGCCTTTATTGTCCCTACTCTGAACGCTACTTTTCGGAAACTAGAATTCAAGGTAGCAGCTGACAGTGAATTTACTCCGTATTACATATTAGCTGTTTGTATCGAGTGACTGTATGACCGAGGCCATCCCTGAGGATGGGGTCAGTGTATCTGTAAGCGGGATGGCCAAAGATGCATTGGTGGGTTGAATTCCAGTTAGCAGTAGACCGTGTGCCTTCCACTAACCTGCTGTATTAAATCCGACTCCAGAAGTCCACTCCTCTGGTGTCTTGTTCGTGTATATATATATATATATATATATATATATATATATAATCCGACATGTGGTCTTATCAGACATTCCACCAACGCTGTTACAGCTCTCGACTACTTCCAACTGCTCGCCACTAGGGGTGAGGGAAGGTGCGGAGCTTTGCCAACCTTGCAACAGCACCTTAGACTTAGTAGGTGCAAAGGCCGTACTAAACTGACGAACTGAAGCCTTTAATCTGTCTAAGATGTGTATGGGCTCCTCGTGAGCCCACACTAATTAGATCGGTGTCGTCTTGACACTGTCTCTCGAAATCGAATGCCTGAGAGCCACTCCACATCATATTAACCGTCTATCAGTTACACTCTAGGATACTGTTTACTACAAATTTGAATAAGAGTGGAGGCTGAATAACCTTGTCTCATTCTACTGGAGGTGTTAAAGTTCGGGAACACGCTGTTATAAGCTCTGACCTACCCGTGGTCCTACAGTGGATAACTTTCAGGATGTTGAGGTACTTTTCGGACGCACCCTTTATAGATAAACACTCCTAGATTGCAGCTCTGCCAACCGAAATAAAGGCTCCTCTGATGTTGAAGAAGACAACCGTTGACCTTCTGTATGAATGATGAGGTTTAAGCACCCATCAGAATATGAAGAAGTGGTCAATGCAGTAATGGCTTGACGAAACCCAACTTGCTCCTCACGGATATGTTCTTTGGGCGTTTCGCTTAGTCTACTAAGTATACTGGCTGTAAGCAATTTCAACACAATATGAATCGAGCTAATCCCCTTGTGATATGCACACGAAGGACGTGAGTCGTTTTTGAAAATGGTGACGATGTTATCCAAGCCCATGTCGTTTTTGAACGACCTCAGTGATCCACAGATTCTGAGATACAGCCGTCAGCTCTTTAACTAAGGCTGGACCTTCATCTAGAAAAATGGTAGGAGGGAATTCGTCTGCCCCGGGTGCCCTGTGACGCTTCAGGTAATTGATCTCAAGTAAGACTTCTGTTCCCGAGAGTCGATAAACGTCAACAGATGAATGGGCACAGGCAAAGCCCGGAGGCTTAGTCAATTGTACGGATGGCCAGTTGAACCGCTGTTGAAAGTCCTCAGCCGAGTGTCCTAGGCACAACGCAAATTGTGAAAAGGTTCATCATTGGCCTCGCAACTTATCTTTCTCACACTTGACTTCCCACGACCAGTTGCTCGGATGAGATAGAGAAGCTCTGGATAGTTTCCAGTAGTAGCGGCTTGTTCCATCTCAACGGAAAATTGTGTTCACTAAGTCTCGCTCTCCTCTCCTAGTTGCCTCCGGATTTCCAAGTGAATATCACTGCGATCTGAACTGCACTCGTTGTTGGATGAAATATTCCGGCGAGCGTCAAGAAGTTCCAGTGGTCGCACAGAGACTCAGCTAAACTAGTAGTAGCACCACACGAGGCAGTATCACACTTATACGTCGCATACCGCATATATGCCAAATATACTTCAAAGTCGTCTGGTGCGTGAAGGTCTGGATTAGAGACAAGCGCACACGGGTAAGCGTAAAGCACCTTGTGACCCTCCTAGATACGTCAGTTCGTTGTTAACGACGAAGTGGCTTCCCGTCAAAGCACAAAGCGAACTTGACCCATAACAATGTATGATCAGAGTCTATGCAGATTCCCCCAGTTTGACTTGCAATCTTGAGAACATCCACACCATCGTTAGCTGATGGCTATGTGATCAATCTATACCCACGATTAACTCAACGATGGATGTCGCCTGCCGGTCCATAAACGCCTAGAACGTCAAGAATGAGTACTTGCCAGAAACAGACCGTTACCATCACAGAGCCGCAACAAACGCTCGTCGTTGTCTGTTCGACGAGTACCGTAAAAGTACGAGCCATTTAAGGCCAGCTTGCCAGCGCTTAGTCTGTCCACTTGAACGTTCAAGTCTCCAACTAGTACTACAATGTTCGTACGCCGCGCGGTGTGTAGATTAGTGAGTTGGTGCTATAAATCATCTTTGACCGTGTCTGAACTGCAGTCCCTGGGGACACATACCCCAACAACGAACGGACAGTATTTTTTTATAGCCGCTTCTGGATGCTTCAGCCGTACCTTCTAGTCTGACAGCGCAGAGACGATTGTTGACCGGTATCCAGTCAGGCAACGTCTTTTCTGTGTATGTGCTTAGGAGAGTTCCACCACCAGCTTGGCCAATGGCTTGTGCCGCAGTGTTTACGGACATGCGCACATTGTACGCACATGGTGGGTCGGCTGACGGAGGTTGAAGATGTAACACTAAACTAGAATCCTGGGGTTGTGTTTCAGCAAGACAGCAGATGTGGATAGCGAAGGACTCTAAAGTACGTGGAAGACCTGTTCGCATAGGTGTTCAAACGTTAAAGGCGGCAAGTTTGAATGGTTTCCAGAGGCGAATGTAGGCTTATGTCCTTCAGGCAAAAGAACCTTCATGTTTGACACACTAACACTCTGGCTGTGATTTCTGTCGCGAGCGACAAATGAGGTAAGTCTTTGGTATGTGTCCGAAAATTTGATTTGAGAATCGCCAAGTAGAGTTATTCAACAAAAAAGAAGGAAACTAGAAACCTTGTTTTCGTGCGGTAAAATGTGACATGGAAGCAAAGCCGATCGCTGACACCTCAGCCAAAGAGTTGTGATAGGGAGATATGAGAGTTTATAATTAATATAAGCTTCATCTCATCGAGGGCAGAATACTTCTCGGTTGCCCAGGCTGAAGAAGCGGGTTGGCTTGAGGGGATCCACTCGGAGCCGTTGGTTGAAGTGAGACCTTACCGACAAATCAGAGGGACGAAGCACGGAGTTCCCAATCCATTGGGAGCCGATGACCAATAGTAGTTTGGTTCATGTGCCCTTCTGGCGATGTTCACTCACTCAGGATGCCCAATGCATCCTGTGACAGAAGCAGGATATCAGTTCGAAGATTCATCAGCGAAGGCGGGTTAAGTCGGTGTAGTTACCATCTTCATTTAGCACTTCCACTGTGCTTATTTGTCAGTATCAATGTCTGTTGGCATATGTAAGTATCGTTTGGCTTGAGAACATCCTAGACCGGGTTGAGGTTCTTTCTATTCCGATCTGTATTCCTTTACTACATATCCATCACACCGTGATGTGCATTCGTTTCATGGTGGCCAGCTAACGGTCATCAAACTCCAAGCCTCACTTGTGAATAATGATTGGCCTCTCGTAAACGGTTCTGGCAAATAGCTTCTTTGAGTGCACGTTATTTGTTTCTGGAAACGGACATCCGCAGTTAAAGTCGTTAGTAAGCTATAAACAGGCGTTAACGATACTCCGTTGCCCTCAAAGAAACAGGGAACGTGTGAATGAGGTCAGAACGGTATCGATAGTTTGTATAAAATATTTCAACGAAGGAGCAAGCTGTCGATATGTGAGTAGACGTGCGCGCATTGCATTATTTGTTAGAAACGAACGTCTTCACATTTCTTTTGCGAAATTATGCACAAATGTGTTGGGGGAACCAAGAAACCATTGTTGTGTGCCTTTCCACTTTTTTGTTTCCAATTCGGCGAAAGTTTCAGTATTTATTTACTGCTGCAGCTTAAGATCAGGGTTCACACTGAATCACTGTGTGGTCTACCTGTCGATTACAGCTCGTACCAGTTATCACAATTTGCTGATGTTTGACTAGTTTATTCTTGTTTGTAATTTCCCCAATACGTTTCAAAACTGGTATAGGTGTATATCTATCCACCGTCCCGAATAAGACCACCTCGAACATCATCTACTTACAACAAAATTTTGACGGCACTGACTCGTTACAAATTTGTCACGGACAATCCGGTGGAAGCTTGTATTTTCATCCCTCGACTGGACCTTTTGGACCGGGATCCTCTGAGTCCCCAGTTTGTCCCATTTATGAATCGTCGACTGGCACATTTGCCTTATTGGAACACATTGCCCGTGCAGAAAACACTGGAACAGTTGAAAGTGGACGTGGAAGCTGACAGTAAGTGTGTATTCCGAAGTTTCACTTGCTCTATCCTTTTTAACTTTGAATCAGTTGAGTGATTTCGCGTCCACTGTTCTGGATGTCGTTTGTCTTGCTGTTTATTTGTTCCCTTATTGGTAAACAACGCAAACCTCCAGTGATCACCCAAAGAGGTTCCTTAGTGGCGTTCTGCATGTTTACTCTCAACTCAGCAGTTTACTGCGACTGGTTTTAGGCATACTTGGATCAAGTTTCGAACCCGCAATGATCTTGCTAAGAGCACAAGATCTCACCCACTGGGTCACCGATCCTATGATCATAGTCTGAGACTGGGCGATTGGGATACGTGTTATTGGGCTACATACATTCCATTGGTTGGATCGACATCGTCCACCTTATGGTCAGTTCGTATACACTTCACCTGCGAAGACTGGACTCCGAAATGTTGTGACGTCTTCGTTCGTAGCCGGTAGAACGATACTTTAAGACATATCGCCTGTTCTTTTCATGTGTCGTACCAAAAATACTCGTCTATATGTAAGTGGTGTTAATTATAATTTCCCTCTTTCATACAACGTCCTGAGGCCGATCGCTGTCGCCAGAAACGTTGTAGTAATGAAGCACTTACAGATGCAGAACTGATCTACGTGTTTTATAGGAAGATGCTTCTTCTTTCATGTGTACATATGATGTAGTGGACAGGCACCATTTTGGTCTTCGATTTGTGGGTTTGTGATTTTTTCGTTCACGTCTGCTTCACCAATCATACGTGTGTCCAGCTGAACAGATTTATTCGTATTCCATCTAACCTATATATATATATATATATATATATATATATATATATATATATATAGCAAAACTAACACGCTCATTGTCTTATGGCATCAATGCATTATTCAGGGTATCTGTCACGAGATGTGCCTAGATGTTTATCAGCCGTCAAGTTATTCGCACAGATTAACAGTATTTAACTAACATGTCTTTCGAGTCTACTTCCGTGTGATTGATGCAAATCATTTTCATGTTGTGTTTCTTACAGATGGTTTGAAACAACCTACTCCTGGTCGGAATCATCTGTTGTTTAACCTGTATGCCGGTACTTGGCCAACTTATCGCGAAGACGACTATCGGTCAGCTCTTGGCCAGGCCATACTGGCCAAAGCCAGTTTTTCCACTAGGAAAATCCGCTCCAAATTCGACATTTCCTTGCCCCTATTTCATCCACAACATCCATTAACAAGTACTCTCAATAGTGGAAGTGTCGAACAATTTGTTCGTCTACGCAGCACTATTCGTCGTCCAATTCTCCTGAGTTTCAAAGTACGTTTACCCTCGATATGTCAATTTTTCATCGTATTCATTGGGTAAAAAGTTACCAAACGCCGTTTCCTACTTGTAACTGGCTGCATACTTAGGCAACTCTCCTATCGGATTATTAATGCTGGAAAGGACTGAGAGATTGTTATTTAATGTTGTTGGCTTTCTTGCATCTAACTTCACGAGTTGCATTATTTTTGTTTGTTTGTTAGTGTAAATAGTATATGCTTACCGATAAAAATCCACCCAGCAACGCAGGACCAGTTTTGTGATTATTACCGTTTATCACATGCATGTACCCGATAAATTTACACCACACATCCTATTTACATGGATGGTAGATGCTAAAGTTAGTAGATTATAGCTCGTTTGTAACCTGGTTGAACTGTTTATCTCAGTCTCAGTGAAGTTCGTAAATTGATGCAGATATCACGAACACTTACAGGATCCATCTTTTACAAATATCCGGCAGAATGATTGTTTGCACGTCCTGTGACAGATCTCCTTCTAACCTAATTTCCTCAGTTTTTCAGAGCGCAAATGCTGAGAATTACCGTAAGATTAGCAGATTTATTTGGCCATGCTGAAGAGAAGAATTAATGTTGCTGTCACAGTTGATTAGCTTGTACCACTTTACCACATCTACCATGTCACTCGTTTGCGTGCTCCATCTTGAGCTAACTATTTAGGTTTGCTGTTCTTACTTCGTGAAGAACATTACGCTTGTTGAGATATTACAGCATATAGCTACAAACTAGGTTATGACACTAAGTTTTCTAGCATACTCAGATAGAGTGTTCAGTTCTTAATGTAGTGTTAACATGTCACAGGGGACTTCAATATACAGGGATCTTTCATCAATCCTACCATCCTTTAAAAGACACTTATGCCTAGTGAAGATGAGCATCTCAAGGGCAACTCGCTAAAGTTACAATTTCAAATGAGCTTGCAGGGAGCAGCTGAATGTTTTAGTCTCCATGTGTGTCAATCCGATGCAGGCTACTCGAGTCTGTCGTCAGTGCGTTATCGGTGGTTGATTTCAAGCGCAGACTCGATACACATGTTCGAGACACCAATTTGAATCTTCAGATAACTTGATCGTCAACATCACTGCGATGAAGTGAATATCCGTTCGATCTCTCTCTACTGATGCTAGTCAACTGCTGTGTGTTGCCAGGTGCTTGTTGTATACACGATTGGTAGTGGTTGGGTTTCCGTTCTGGTCATTATTCTCTGACTCTGTCATTCAAAATCTTTCTATTCCTGGCCCGGTACATCAGTTTTCTCAGTATTCATCACCGTGTAAGTTTTTCTATGAATCCTCTGGTACGACATTGCTTGCTCTTCATGCAGTCACGTGTTAAGATGCTCTTGCTTAGTTTCATCTGTGAAATCGAAGGACGCAATTCGTGTAATATTAACCACCATAGCTTTTTACACACTATAAATTCACACGCACGTGCAACCTGATTGTAGGAGCCGTACACCAAGCAGAATTGGCTAACATGGCTTGGTTTACTGTCAGTACCCATCTCCGTACAGTATGCCAACGGACGTCCTACGCTGTAAAATCAAATGCGCGATTTAATTATGTATTGTTTCGTGATACTGGTCCTCAGATTGTCGTTCCTCGTGATAAGTAGTCATACATCCATCCAACATCTTTTCTGATTGGTACCTAGGTCAGCAAACTGATGCGTTATCTCATCACTGGCTTAACCGGTAAGACGCCCACCTCCATTCCAGTTCGGTCGGTTGTCCGTTCCACTGTTGGTTGATAGTACGTGTGTTGATAGTACGAAGCACAACCTGTAACTTCTATGACACTGTCTAATAACCGTACCGACAGTGAGTCTTACTAACGCGTCAACTCTCATTAGATATGGTTAATCGAGCAGACCTTAACAACCAAACTGATCGAGGCATTCTCAGGGCCACAGTTGATTTACTTTGTTGATACACAACAAACATGCAAAACCACAGTTCATTCGCCTTGATGTATACCATAAAGTAAACTCTGCAGAGATTGGCATCAACGAATGATACCAATAAAACACTCAGGCTGTAATGCGTCTACCAGTAACTATGTTCAGCCTACTTGAGAGTAGCTCCGTTTAGCTGGCCAGCTGTTAAAAACACGATAGTGACCGCAGTTTGATCATTCCGATATCTCTCCAGAGCCTTTTGAAGAGCTGTGAATAAGCTTTTATCTTTATCACGTCCACTGCTACTTTTTTCGCAGTAAATTGTTTTGGAAAGCCAGTGAATTTGTAACAAGGTTGCCGCAGTAGAGGTCATAATTGCGCTCCGACTGAATCAGATACGTTCGCCTGTAATCGCCTTCTTAGATTCAAGTATTTGATAAACGCGGTTACAGGAATATTATTTTGCAAATTATAGACCAATATGAGTTCTTAGCATAATTCATCGGTCTTCTAATCTAACAACCGTCGGTGTAAGTTGCTCACCTCGACTGATATTCTTAGTCTCAGCTAATCTGATTAACTTTCCTAACAGCGGAAGTGACGGAACAGGCCCGTACAGTATGGTTCGTCGCCCACTTTTGGTTACCTGTTGAGGTCAGTTACCGGTCAGGTTCTCATCTTAATCCCAAGTGACCCTGACTGACAGAGTAGTTTATGCTGTTGATTTTTCGACTTCTGCATCACATCGAAGCTTTCGCCTATATCCACCGTGGTGTTCGTTCATTCGGTTGTTTTCTTTGTTGCGGACACTCTGGGTAGACAGTATTTAGGCGTACATAAATGCACTTCACTGAAAAGCCACGTTGTCTCATTTGTAAAGCAGGCAGCGATGTTTTCTAACCAACTCTCATCAACTAGCCTTTTACTGAAAGCTTGACAAGAATTCACAATCACACGTATCTTTAACGGTGGGTGTAGCGAAGACTTGGAAAAATATCGACTAGTGGTTTTGCTTTCAATGGTCCTCAACGCAATGGGAATAGGGTATGTTCAAGAATCGTAAGCCTTTTTATTGCTTTCGACTTTTAGGCGAGGACCACTTACACAGGATTACCTAATGACGTTATCCATTCAAGGCTTATGATAGAATTGACCAGTCCATCCTGTCACAGAAACTTAAAACGTAGATCTCGATGAGCGTCTGCTCAGATGATTAGATAATTATTTAATCAAACATAGTTTCTACTTCATAGTGAACAGCCAGCTCTCTGGTTGGTCCCCTGTCAACAACGGCACTCCGTTGAGATCCATCCTTCACCCCCTGTTTTCCGTTCTATCTGTTCTTGTATTACGGAGCATTGTTAAGTCATCGATATTGATGCATTTGAAAGACTCGAGCGTCTGGTAAGTTGTGATTCCCTGAAGACACGCAAACTCTGAAAAAACAGTTTGGACTGTCTCTAGAGAGGAACGCTCACAGTTGCAAAGTGGCGCACATTAACCATCAAAATTGTGGTACGCGCTTGCCGCGTAAGGACATGCTCTTTCTGTCGCTGTCTTCAGTCCAGCTTAAACCCGGCTTTTTTGTAATTGGGTGTTCTCTAAATTATTGTTGCCTGTCTGTCTTCTTAACCATCAGGGACGTGTTCTGTCTCAAATTTCTAGCTAAGAATTGCCCCCCTTTAGAACATAAAAGGCAGTCTCTGTTGACGTTGCTCATCCCTTTCTCTGCAGGCCGCCACTTTGATCACAGTGTGTTCTCCGCAAAGGTATCGTTTTTCCTCAATGTTAGGTTAGGTCTCTTTGAGCCGCTATACGCTAGTTTGGTGTAAATTTACACATGTGAGGTATCTAGTGTCCTATATTCCATTCCCCATAACCGTTATAAAAGGAAAAATCGGAGATATAATTATCCCAGTATTCACTAAGATATTTCAAAAGAATTGTGATCCTACCCCGTAACCGATTGACCATGGACAACGCGAGAAGTCGGTTGTGGAAAATTGGTTCACTGGATGAGAAATGCCAACTGAAAATCCACAGTGAACAAACTGGGCCAAATGAACAGAATCGGACAGGAATATACTTGGCGTTTAACTGAGGACCTCGCGAGTCCACGATCAGCGGCACATACTGCACATCCTTGCCGATGTTTTGCAACTTTTCACGGCGCACATCTCGTAGGGCGACAACCATATTACTGGAAATATGGTGCCATCCACTGTTTTATCAGAAGGTTTGTCTTTTAGTAGCTTTTTCCTATGCTGTTTCTTACGCTTTTATCTCGCTATCTATCGCTGTCAGGGAAGTCACCAGTTCCCCGAAAACGTTGTGTGACCGACCACAAGTGACAAAGTTCATTTATGAGTGACCTTTACCTTTATCATGGTTGTGCGCGGCTCCGGTCTTCACAATCGACCTACGCCCTCGTGACAACTGTTGTTGTCATCCCGACTACACACCTAGACTGTACTGTCTAGACTTTTTTCTGGTCCATTCCCTTTAACCTTGCTTGTTGCTAGTCACAAACCCTATAAACACGAATGGGTTTGTGACCATGTCGTCTTCGGATTGAGTGACATAAAGTAGCTCTGTCCGGAGACCAGTCTTTTCTCTGTGTTCGTTCGTTAGCCTCAAGTGGTTGGGTTGGCCGGGAAGATACGTATTGATCGTGCATATTTCGTAGTCAGTCGTTCAGAACCGTTGAACGTCGTTCCACTATCTACCGTTTCACTAACCGTTATTCTGTTGTCTGTTTACGCGCTCGTAGGCCGTATACTTCAAGTTACAACAATCGCCTGGCGATAATTCTTAAAGACTTCGGAACTTCGATGGTCCATCATCAAAATTTCCCTGTTCAAAGTGTACTGATAGATTGTCGTTCTAGTTTTCCACATCAAGTGATGTGTCTTTGACCTATCGCTGAACCGAAGGCTTGTTCATCCAACCGTGATTTATTTGAAGGCACTGGATAATTTCACTTGATTTATTTCCTAAAACCCCATACCGAACTCTTGTGGACGAATTGTTGTGGTCGGACTAGCGACTTCCGCTATACTGAATGGCCTATTGGTCATGTTTTAGCAAGCTGTGTAGTACATCCACTGGCAGGGTTTTGACCGTGAAGATCGATCAAGTTCTCCCACTCTCTGAAAACGCATTGGTTTAGATAGTTGGATCATGTGTAACGAATGTCAGTCCATTGTTTGGCACGCTGTGCATTCACTCACTTAAGGTACGAGGTGGCTGATCGTCGTCATCAGCACCATACACACTGGAGAATCGAACTCACGACCCTTGAATAAGTAGCAGATTGCAGCCCAAGCAAGTACCCACTACACCACGGAACCACAGTCACCGGGGTTGCTAGGAGGTATATGGATTAGTTGCTTTAGCTGCTGTGCTTCCTTTCGCAGGCCAAACGCAACACGGCTGATCGGTTTCAGCTTATAACCGAAAGGAAGCGCAACAGTGAAGGAATCCTATCGCTCTATTCGTGATTATACTGTAGTTGAAAATCCGTGTGAACCATTGGTATATTGCTATCACTGATAAAACTTGTCAGCGATCACTCAGGTTGTGAAGTCCGCGTTTTTAATCTTCTTCTGTCCGTTATTTTGTTCTACCAAGGGCAAGCGTTACGTGAATGGTATCGGGTCGGAATCAAGAAACGCACTGTTTCATTTGCACAACGGAGACGACGTGATCTTGGTCACAACTTGTCGTCACGGCTTGGACTGGATGCGTCACGCAGACAAACGTTGTCCTATCGATATGGCTCTGTATGACAAGCAAGTTGGTTCAGTGTTTTCTATCTTTAGCTAGCTAGCCGCTATTGGAATTTGAACGCACCTCACGTTTGACTGCAATATTCGTAGTTGGACGCACCTTGAACTGAACCAGACTATAGTTTTGTTTGCTTTGCACGCTCGTCGACTGTGCGTGTGATGCGAACATCGGTCGTCGAATTTTAACGTTAGCTTGTTTGGTACAACTTCGTTGAATTCGTACTTACCATCCAATCACGTGTGAGTACCGCTCATCCTGTTCGGCTCAGCTTCTGATTTAGTTTTGGTCGGTGCACCTGTCTCATGAGCACGAAGATTGAAGTTTCATTCCAATTAAAACAAAATAAAAAGCAAGGTGTATTTCTTTTATTTCGCCCATTCATATATTATAGAACATTCGAATTTCAAGTAAGTCAGTCCGTAATATGCCTACCAGATCGTCTTTCTGCATAAACTGTTCTGATCAGTCAATTGAGGCTTTGTTCTTTCAGCACTGTTGCAAGAATGCCGTTTTCATTTAGCCTAACAGGTGTTGTTTACTCTTTACCTTTCAAACAGCCATTTCAATTGAACACTTCCCCAAACATTTCATAGTTTTCATTATAGCAGATCAAATCCCCGTCCCGAGATTCGTGGACCAAACTGGATCTACGAATGAATCATGTAAATGATTGATCGTCTAGATTACTGATTCCGTTAGCTCGTCGCATATGGCCCAGCTCATTTGGCATACACTCCCACGTTGTGACGCCTATACAATTCATGGTTAGCAAGGTCAGAGCATATCTGGCTTCCAGAGCGCATTCTGATCCCCGTACGTCTTTCTTGATGGCCAAACGCAATCACTTTTAGTAAGCTGTTGAAGTGTAGGTTGCAGGAGTCACGTAGCAATTCTTGGTAGGAAAAGGAGTCATATTCGTGGACAGTGCGTTCAAAGGATCGTAATGGTTGCAAACGTCTTCGTAGAACTGGTCGACCTAAACAAATCGTTACGAATACCTGACCGCCTATCTTTCATACTTCGAGTCTTCCATCACTATTACGTAAAATGCATCTCGATTAGGTTGCATGTAACACATGCAGCGCCTCATCGTCCATTTCATTCTTGTTTTCCCATACTCTTTCATTAGAAAAGGTTAACGGATCCATATCAGTTAAGTGTTGTGGAAACGATACTGAACTCGCCCAAACTATTACCGGAAGCAAAGCTATCCAGTTTCATTGTTCCCGTAAAAATACCGATTTTTCTTTCTAGTGTTTATTTTAAGCCCACCATTTCCCTGGTAGCTTTTGTAACTGCGATACTTCTTTGAATGTAGTATCCACGACTGTGCCGTCTTCTTGTCGTCGATTATTACTTTTTGTCCTATCTTGTCTATTTCGTTTATGATACATTATTGGGCTTGGTCGTTATCATTACTTAACCAAATTGGAACCATACCGATTGGCAGACGTTGTGACCTCGCTAAACATGAAGTTATTAGACGTCCTATATGTACCAGGTGGATTGACCGTGTCAGTCTAAATAATTGTTGAGGACAATCCCGACGATCAATTGTTTACGTTTCTCATCTGTGATTACTGTTTGATCTGTGAATCATGGGAAAATTCCGTCGCTTAAGTTGCGCATGAGTTCGACACGGCAACACATTGTGGGGAGCACACCGAGTTCTCAAGATCAGCTACAATATTCCCTGTCCTGTAAGAATCAAAATCGTTTGTTCCGACTGCTAAGAGACAGGAACTGCTGTACGTGTATCGATGGGTACAATGATCTAACCGACTCATTCTGCCAGTAGCCGATAGCTACAGGCTCACATCATATCGAATATCAAATTAACGTAACGTGCTTCAGATATGTTTCGGGTGGTTCACTAAGACTTTGAGACCTTCGTTCGTCACGCTGAGTTTGTAGACGCATTCATATCAAAACGTCTTAAACGATCGAAGGACAATTACTTGCGAAAACATGGCACACATTAGTGACAGTCAGTCATGGCAGCAACCCCTACCTTATGTCAACCCGATACTTCTCAAATATCAGTTTGGACAGCATTGGAAAATGTCTGTGATGTTATATCATCTTCTAGTATTGTATAAAGTGTACAGGCAACACCGATTATCGTTGACCCACGTGACCCCACGAATTGAGTGAACGCAAAGTGACAGATACAAGAGAACACTGGTGCTTCCTGAGGACGACAGAATCTAATGTTTTTGCTTCCGATCACATTCGGGTTGAGTGTAGCAACTTCCCGATATCGTTAAACATATTATGGAGACACTTATATAGCATGTGGATTCTGTTCAGGCGCCCCGGTCGTGTGCCATTTGTGACGGCAAGGTACATGAAAGCAGTGGTGTTGCTTGGAACCAAATCACACGAGCAGACAAACCAGGATTCATCTTGAGATGTCGCGTTAGTAGGGCTAACAATCAGGCATCTATGCTCTAGTTTACACATACTTGTCGAAGAACGCGGCGGTTATCCGGTATTTTCTTTTAGTATTCACTGAATCCCTTTATCTTTGTGTAATGGGCAGGGCTTGCCAATCCGACGAAAATTCGAGAAAAATCTCAGCGACTGATCATTTACGCTTACTCCTGTTTGATGTGCGGATTGGGACTGAGGAAGTTGTATCTGCATGATCACACCAAACGGTTTGTCCTGATTGGCTATGAACACCACTCAGAATAGAACCAGGTAGATATCTGTTGTATGCTGCTTCTCTTGTCCTCTTTGCTTTTGTGTGTATGTCTGTTTGAAGCATGTGTTAGAAACGGATCACTTAATTCCAGTGTGTTTTTATGGTTTCAATTTCATTATAGGTACGACTACTCGGAACTGATGCACAACTCTACCTTCTGTCTCGTTCCGCGCGGTCGTCGTTTAGGGTCATACCGGTAAGCTGTGTTACAACAGGTGGCTTCGTTTAAGTGAAACGATTCACCAATGATTTCCGATATATTGGTTTAGACTCTCTTAATGCCTTACTTTCTACCTGAGTGATAGGTGAACGTGGAGATTTATAGAGTGGACCAACAATTCCACTCATTTTAGTATCTGATCAGGCTGCTTTGTGTACTATCGACATGTCAGAAATGATTTACTCCGTGGTCCTTGTGTAACCAACTTTCTGTTGCTTGATCACACTCCTTGGGTTCGAGTTAATTCATTGAAGCTGTAACATCGATTGAATAGTCGTGTGACTGGCAGGCAACACTTATTTGACGTTTGGGTGTGTCTAATCTAGAACAGTCTACCAGAGTTTGTCGGGACAGCGTCGTCAGTTGATGGTTTTAGACGCAAGTTAACTCGGGAAGTAAAGCTGTTTTCTGGTTGTTTGGTGCTCAGAACCAGTCTAATTAAACGAAGTTGCAGTTGACACTGTGTTATCTCTGCAATCTAGGTGTTTACTTCATACGGATTTACACATGGAACATCCTTTGTAGGCTATGACCGGATTTCTCTCTTGTTTGTCTTTCGTTATCTCATGGTTATCCCTTCATTTTCTCTTTTACAGGTGCTGACTTCTTAAACCAGTTATGTCGTCTAACTTAACTATAGGATTCTGTTGCCACGCGGCACATTCAGTCACATCTGTGGATTTCACACCGACAGATCTTTCAAACCTAGATAGAAATCGGTGAATATCAAAATGGAATTTGAACCAGTAACCTTACGATTGTCTGTCGCTGTCGTTACTGTATGTGTACTAGATGTTGTTCAAGTTCTTGATCTTCGTGTTTTCCAAAGCTCGGAAAACCGACAGATTTGAATAATAGTTTGTTATGCCGAGTTGTTGATACAGATCTCCATCAAATTATCGAGAAATTATCCAAAGAACATTCACTCCACTTATTTCACGATAACAGTGGTACTAATGCCGACTATGAACTACACGGTTACGCATTCCTGCCGTCCTTGTTTCTAGAAGAGACCTAATTGCGAAAAGTCTGGACTTCGACTGGATTCGAACCAGTGACAGAAACCACGTGCCCAAACGCGGCAAATGCCCCATCAGCTGAGTTACGAATCCACGCCGGTAGTTCAGAAAATTCACATTTGGACCCAGTTACCCAGCCAAACAACTGTGTCATAGGAAATCCACCAAATAATCCATCCGATTGACTACCCAAGCAGGATTCCTCGATTAGTTCACGCTGGAATCCACCAACTCCACCGATGAGCACTAAACATTGTAGTACTGATAAAAAATGATCAAATCTGCCAAACTACTTATCAGTATTGCAATCCTTGTTTCTGTTCGGGCAGCCTGACGCTATTCAATCCATGTGACGAGCTAGGTTAAATGACAGCACACGCTTTGTTGCATCGAATTTTGAAGCCCAACTCAACTCAATTCATTACTGTCTAATTTACTGGCACGTGAGAAGGTTGAAAAGTCGACAGACAAGGAGTGTAGGTTCCACAGGAGCTTACAGCCCAATGCTTATTTATCGAATTATTACTGTAGGCAATAGATGCTATATTTGTTAACACGTGACTCAATATACGCCAGAAGCCAGCTTCTATGTCACAATCAGGCTTGCATTCGTAAAGGTTTTTCTTCACGTTTTGTAAAATGTTGCAACGGTTGTCCTTTTTTAGGCCAGTGTTACAAGACCAAACGTTCACAATTTACAACTGTCTTCAACAATTGGAACATCTGATCCAAACTCGATAGTGTGGTATCACCAAAACGCATTCAACGAAACAACTTGAAAAGACGCCTTGTTCATTTCGTAAGCTCCCATGCCTCGTGCAACAAGCGGAGACTGGATTTTGTCAGGTGGCTCAATCTTAAACGTATTCGGAGCAACTGGAACTGAAGTTTGACCAATTGAGTCTGAAAACAGGTATCATTATCGCCGAACTACACCGAGCGCTAAAATGAATAGAAATAATCAGACAGTTCACGATCTCAGGTCAAGAGCTTCTGGTGAGGCTGACCGCTGAGGACAGGAACATATAGTTTGATGGGGTCGATGTGAAGTTGTAACTGGGACTAACGAAGCAAGTCTGGTTATAACTGTGAGGTAAACCCTCACAAAAGTGGTATTGTTCGTAATTATTTTCAGTTGTCTGATTGTACTTAGGAAGGTTCTCAGTGTGACCTCAACTGCATTGTTTCAATCAGTTCACCGACACGATGTGAGTGGATTATTGAATGATACAAGCAAACCTAGAATTTTCTTTCGTTTCAGTGACTGGTCAGCTAGCTGTTCTCGGTATTTAACGATATCTACCCATTTCAATCTCTACATGTGCCCGTTTATCGTATATCTCAGGTTTTTATCATTATTTGGGTTTGCTAACTTGGCCATGTCTATCAATCTCTTTGTAAAGATTTCTCGAGGCGTTACAAGCTTCGTGTATTCCAGTGATGCTTAGCAACGACTGGGAATTGCCGTTTTCGGAAGTGATTGATTGGCGAAGGGCTTTGATCTGGGCCGACGAGCGTCTTCTGTTAACGCTTCCGCTCATGTTGCGTCGAATACCTGACCATCAGATTCTTCAACTTCGACAGCAGATTGCTTTTCTTTGGAGCACCTACTTTCAGTCAGTGGAATCGATAGTGTTTACCACGCTGGAGGTATGTTCTACTGTTCAGTGTGCGTAGTTGGTTTGATTCTGGACAGCTATTTTTCTATGAATTTATTAAGTCAGTTTTCGAGTTCCTTCATCTTCGTATTCTTTCTCATTTGTTTTTAGCGTAGTATGGAAAACTGCATTGTTATTTCAAGAACGTTATTTCCTATCATCACATTTGTGAATAATGTGCCACGATGTTTTTGTTGTGATCTATCTAAGCACGTGCGCAACGCACTCCCCGATAAATTTATATGGCCTCTCAACTCGTGAACAATGTCTTCCGTATTAGAAAGCAGACAGGAACCAGTGCTGACAACTAACCGACAAAAGCTCTTAGAAAGCTGTAGATTGAATTTTGTTTGAATATCCTCTTGAGAAAACAAATTATGCACAAAAGCATGGAAAGTAGCTGTGATAAAACGATACAGTCTTCCTAGGGTGCTCTGGTGGATTTAGACTGAGGCGCCGGTCCAATGTTATATGCTTACGTAAGGTGATATGCGGCACCTTTAGAACCAGATCTGCATCACCACTTATACGATATTACAGTTTCCAGGCTACATTGCCTGGTTTGGGTTTGCACTAATTGTCGGGTGAGCAGACCGCATATGATCAGCGGTTCATTTTACATTTTTGCTGCCATACCAAAAAAATATCAGCCGATCGATTTGAAAAGAAGAAGGATTTTAACACACTGACATGCAGTTAAGCGTTTGTTGAAAAATACCAAGGTATTCCAAAGGTCTAGAGTTCGTGGTATGCAACGTTTGGGAGAGAAATTTGAATGATACAAGCGAAGCGAAGAGACTCAGGAAGTAGTCCTATCTAGACAAAACAAACAACGAATATTGCGATTGTTTCAGTGCAACAATACGTGCTCTCGAAGCCAGATCGACATATCATCTCAATTTTTCAATAAGAACCCTGTAATGGAATGTAAACAGAATATCACGTCTGAAGTATAAGATAATGAATATAACCTTTTTGCCGAATCGGTTACGGATCTGGCGTTGCTCTTTATGTGCTGAAATTCCTGATTCTTGAATTAATTACTGATGTTCCTTTTGCTTCACTATTGAGAAAAATAGTCTGGATTATCCTAATACCTGACGTTACTGTGAACGTGATATTCGACAGAAGTAAATTTGCTTCGGTCGACGCAGTGACAGTATACATTTCTTGCCTATATAGTGGGGGGAGGGGAGTACTTTCAGTTTTTTGTTGTGAGTGAACTACCTTGCCGAACAGTGGTCAGGACATTTAATTTTACACACGGACAGTGGATCATTTTCCGCTATCTTTCATTTATCGAAATCCCCAAAGGATTGCAATTTGCTAGCAGACGATGCCTCACTTCGTTTGTCACATTACCACGGCGGGTTACTTAACTGTATCAGTTAGCATGCTAAACACTTCCGTATTCCCAATACGGTCAGTTCACATCTTCGTGGCATGATGAAAACAGCGTAAACGCAAAATGGAGGCTAATCGCATAGGATTCAGCGACGGCAATGTCGACCACGTGAGTATACACACATTGTCTAGGGTCAGTACATTGAGATGAAAGTAGCCTGACAACCTACAGGTGGCTGCCTAATTCTGTCGCTTGATGTGGTTCTCACTCCCCGGACCACACTCAGTCTCTCATTTGGGGACTGAAATAAGGACGATAAATGAACGGTTCCACTGAGGTTGTATCTACTGTGTCCTATCGGTGTGAAATCTGTGTAATCTCAGTCTATTTCAGGAAATACACGTATGAGGGAATTCGTTGTGTTTTAACGTTTGGCCTCCCGTCTAATCGGTCGTCCGATTTCTTAGTGTATTATCGCTACCCTTCGGTTTCCCCGATCTCCTCTCTTTGAGCAATATTTGGATATGTTGTGTGTGCCCTTCATTTCACTCTTATGTTTCCCTCATCTCCGTCTTTATTATTGTTGGTTATCGATTCTGTCATGCGACTTGCTCAGCCGGCCACTTGGATCATGTCGAGGCTAACAGCCGGGGTTTATCGCCCGGTCTGATTGAGCCTCTGGTTCGTTCATTTTGACCTTGATATTGTGCGTATTCATCAAGCCGTTCCATGTTTGAATCTCAGTGATGGTTTCGCGTTTGTTTTGATTTGCTCTCTGTCTTACGGCTGCCTTTGACTACTTGCTTCTTTTCTCGACGACTGGTTTGTGCGAGTCCATGGTTTGCTGCGGACCTGTTGGTGTTACAGCGGAGTGATTCTGAAGCACGCACTAATGAGTGCTGTCAATTAACTCGCCGATTTTACTTTCCCATCATTATCATCATAGACAGCAGTACATCAGTGGTTCACATTGATGCTCAATTGCCACACAACCGCGAAAAATAAAAAAGCAAACCCTGTAGAGAGAGAGAGAGAGAGAAGAAAAAAGAATGGAACGAGAAGGAACCTAATTACTAAAAATGGCTACGTCTATATTCAGACATACAACATCAAGGCGCATACACCTTGCAAATAGACAAACAACCGAGCTGTAAGTGAAAGTAAGGCGTCACCAGCAAGACAGATTCCTTACGGCTTTCACTGCACCGCGTCATTAAAAGCACTCACTTCACAGACAACTCGGCCAAACAACGTCAACATTCACGCCACTGAGCTGGGTTAATCGCCATCTCACCTAGCGTCTCAAGCCACTGACTGCGAGTCGCGAGGGCTCCAGCACGGAAGACGAATCCGATCTACAGTACTCAACCCCTTCGTGAGTGATTTCATTGATCTACGCCAGGTCATCAATTGTCCACCTCGCACTTTGCGCTAGTCGACCGCAGCGTTGGCAAACAGTGCTCGGTGTGGCAAACGATTAGCTAGCATCCTTAGTACATGACCTAACCATCTAAGTCTGTGCAAGTGCAAGGATTGAACGAAAGAACTTATTTGGCAATTACTGCTAAACATCCGCTTCCTACCCTCTTCGTTGCGCACTCGCTGGTGCCACCCGATTCAAGCGATTTAACGCAGACATCGATGATCAGATACCTGAAGACGGTTCACGTCCTCTAACCTTAGCCAAAGGCTTTGGTTAAGAACCCTAATCGTCTAGGTCTGGACGTCTTGTCGGTATCTCAGCCCACCTACAACCATCAACAATCACAACATCAGTAATTCCATACTGCAAAGGCCGTCTCTGGCAAATTCTTTGTTAGGGTAGTTTAGGATGCTTGATCAGATGGTGGTTGCTGACAAACAACTTTATCTGTTGTCTCGATTGGGTTCGGGTCATCAGGCTTCAAGTGCAGTCGTGTTTCGTATCTCCATTCATTTTTTCGTTACAACTGATTACACGGTCGTAAAATTCATCTAAGGTGTTTTTGTTACACGGGGTAAGCACTCTGATAGTATTGCCGACCACCAGTCGTAGGATTGTGGGTTCGAACCCCGTTTCATTCAGCTGCTCTTGTTTACATTCAGTCAACCTAATGGTATCTAGCCTTCATTCAGTTTCCCGAATAATTTAATAGCAATTGTCTTGTGTTGTGTAAGCTAAAACATTGGAGCTGTGCCATCACCAACTATTATGTGAAACATTGTCAGCAGTCAGTTTACTCACATTATTGTGCTCTTGAGCACCAAACCACTGCCGACCGACACTGCATCCTTCTTGTCCTTTGTTTTTCAGATTATCCGTGACCGAATTTTCTCCCGTGCCCGCAGTCGCACAATTTGGAATGCGCCCCCGGGAGGCCTGGTACTAGCACAGAGATATTCAGTGGATGAATGTGCTCTACCACTGACATATTTGCCGGATTTTTGTAAGCGTAAGTGTGAATGGACTTTTCGAGTCAGTTTCTTCGTAGATTTTTGGTGCTACCTCTTATGATTCAAGCCATTTCCGAAACCTTTTTCCGACCATTAAGGTCAGACAGGAGCCGTTATTCTTTGGCCTTATAGCAAAGATAACCACACCAAATTTCAGTGGATTTCGATGCGACAGATATTTTGATCAGGGAAGTAGACGAACTTTTTCTTTCACTTAGACTTGCCTGATTAATCTCATGCGGTGTCGTTCCGGTGGCCTACGATAATAAATGAAATTCTACGGCAGTACAGTACTGTTTTTCGGTGACGCCACTATTCAACGTTATCGACATTCCTATCCATCTGGATTACTCCCCACATATATGTGGAACTTGAATCGTGTTTAACAGCGGGGTGTGCTAGCCTCTTCCCAGATGATTAGTTTCTTGTTACCCTGACTCCCGACTTTCCATCACAGTATCATCTTCTGCTAGTTTCCCAGATTAGGTTAGATGTAGTCATGATCACCAATCACCTGTTACCTCATAAATTCCGACAACCGACTTGTCTTTTTACGTGACTCAACTCTAATCATGTGAATGTTGCAAATGATGGTTATCATCTTGTGATACTACGACTGGGTAATTTCCCCGGAGCGCGAAAACTTCGAACTTACACGAGCAGTGTGTAGTAAATTTACCGTGCCGCTAGGATTGCTTGATAGGTTTGTTCAAACTGGATGTGTCGACCGAACGTTTCATCCGCTACTGAATGCTAATCACTTCCTTCCCGAATGTTTTTCTACTTTTGTATGTGTATTCTATTTAGTGAATCGCGTTATCTATCGCGAAAATTCTCAAGAATATTCACTAACACCGAGCGCATTGCTATTTCACTGATGAAACTGTCTATCTTTTGTCTGATTTTATATTTTCTCTCCTCAGCCCAACTCAAAGCCGGCTTCACTCTGGTCATCCCAATTAGGCAACAATTATGTACTGTTTACCCTGAACGTCTTTCCCGGTTCTCGAGCACCATTTTTCAAGTCCCGTTATTGCGTAAGGTGAGTGCTCCTTCGCCTCATTATTCGTATAACTACCGGATGATTGTTAATCGTTGCTATCAGTCCGATTATTCCTTTTCGGCTTGTGCTCTTTGGTCTCAGTCACTGAATCATGTGGGGTTGCAAATCTGGCCACGATTGACTGTCTCCGTAACCAGAACGAAAATCTGATTTAACAGGATTATCTTCGTTAATTTGACAACCCCATCGTGAGGTCCACAATGACTATTGTTCGGTGTATACCCACACCACTTTCCAGTCACTTAGCCCAGAGGTTTACAGACTAGGTGGTCGTGACAGTTTTCTTTTTGTAATAAAAGTGTTAGCAACCCCCAAGAAGGAACAGTCGAATCTCATGTACACTCTTTCTCCATCATTCATGATCCCCCTCCACGTAAATTTCACACGGACACCCATTTGTTTGCGACGTCCAATATCTATCACCTCCCGTTATACAAATCGGTCCGCTTACTTATACGTGTATCCAAGTCACATGACAGACCCTATTTCTCAAGCTCCGTTTGATATTGTCAGCCTTGTTTTGATTGTGGTTCACTCGGTAGCTTGATTGTTCGTTTTCTCAGTGGCTGGTTTGTTCACACACTTATGTGAAGGGCCTCCCCTGTCTTATCGTTTACTCTGTGTTCTTAACGTTTTGACCTTTCTCGCTGAGGATACTCAATTGGGTAACCTAACTTTAGAAACCAATTTCTGCTGAAATCACGAAGCTTTATGGTTAAAAATTAAGATGACTTGAATGCTCCTACTTCTTCTGTGAATATAGAGGTATACGGAGGATGTATTGTTCTTATAATAGAGTGGTCTTCAAAGAAAGAGAATGACCCCAGTGATTAAAAAGACAGTTAACTATGAAGTGTCTTTCATTTTGATTTGCCTGTATATCCGTTAACATAGAGTAGAAACCGCCTAATGTTGTTTCTCCGAAATTGTTGACGAACGAGAGTATAAAGCCAGCAAAGCAGACGTGTCATTGATGCATCTGGAGTATGAGAATAAAAACTTCACCTCTTTCAATGATGCAAGCTGAGTAGTCTAAACGACTTGTTATTGCGTAGATGCGTGTCGTCATGTTATAATGATCCCATTTGTGATTTGAAATATAGCTGCCAAAAATGAAACCGTAAAATATTAACGAGTCGTTAATTGTTCCTTCGGTGATTGAAGTGTGCAACGGTATGCGTAAACAAAACTATGCAGTAGCATTGAAAACTTTTCCTGTGCCTCCGAAATCTGTTAAAAGAAGAATCCATTACATACTGAAGCCCAAGTTCTTATTCAAATTCGCAAAGGTAATAAGTCCACTAGCTGATATAATAAATCCATCTCTAAATTAGCAGTTTTGTCCCCTTGTTTATCTTCTTTAGGTATGATCACGAGTATAAATTGTAGTCAGAAGTGTACCGTAAATCTGTTGCATGTCACGTAATTGGTGTGTATCTCTTTATCACTGGTCGCACAAAGAGAAAGATGTAGTGATAATTCCTCGCGAGATGCAGCTACAACTGCTGACCAG
Organism: Paragonimus heterotremus; assembly: GCA_013368495.1. Classification (NCBI taxonomy): domain Eukaryota; kingdom Metazoa; phylum Platyhelminthes; class Trematoda; order Plagiorchiida; family Troglotrematidae; genus Paragonimus; species Paragonimus heterotremus. The sequence goes on from LUCH01001350.1 coordinate 29,651, forward strand.
AAGCAGTGGTTTTGTACGAACAGTGCACAGTTTTGCAATGAACTTTTCATAGAAAACCTCTTATCGAAAAGTACTCAAAGCCATGGTTCATTCAAGTGTGTAATAACTTAACAGTAGCAGTCAAATTCTGTCAAAACTGGACTATCATAAAATAGGTTATTTTTTTTGAACTGGATGCTGCTTGGGACGAACTTCTTTTGCATAGCAAGGCACAGTGGTGATGGTGGTCACTAAGAACAATGCTTCGTCAACTTTTTCTATTTGAAAGACACTTCAAATTCTTGTGAGTGAGTAAAAGCACTGGCTGGCTGAGAAGTTATATGAAGGAAATGTGACACACACTCTCTCTTCGTCATCTCATTCATGTTCTCTAACCACTCATTGACTTGATTATTTCACTGCAAATAAAAAGGTATCAAAATTTCAGCAGTGAGCCTTAAGAATTCAAGACGCGTTAATACAGTCAGCTATACTTGGCAGGTAATGAAGATATATTTCGGCGCCTGAAGCAGCTCACTAAGGATGGCAATTTTTTGACAGAAATATTGATTGTGTGAGAATTCACATGGAAATTCTCCACCAGCATTGTAATGATAGTGGATCATTCTGGTTTGATACAAATTCCATTTATTAATGTCTATGGCTAGTACTCTCCCAAGTCTGGAGCTTGATGTATGCTGTGTGTCGGAGACGTGAGTCTATGGTTCTAGCACGGTTATACATTTGAGCTCACCTCTAAATAACTGTCGATCCAAGCGCTTCTCTCTCAGGGTTTCTGGTGACGCCGAAGCTGAATCTCGCGGTCAAGCTGGAGTGGGAATCGCACTGAGTTCCAGAGCAGAACAATGCTTGCTCGATTGGATTCCAGTGAACAGTCGCCTATGTGCTGTCAGACTCAGTATATCGGTAAAAATCTGTCGACGCAAATCAGAA